>JAMKQA010029538.1:0-23235 GCA_024699735.1 Posidonia australis
AAGAAATGGTTGGGCGCTTGGTATGTGTGCCGGATATGTGCGTCTGGCATGTGCGTCGGGTTGGTGTGCTAGCTAGGTGTGCCAGGTAAGTGTGCTAGGTAGGTGTGCTAGCTAGGTGTGCTAGCTAGGTGTGCTAGGTAGGTGTGCTAGTTAAGTGTGCTTGCTAGGTGCTCTCCCCTACCTATCTGGATTTCTAGTTGGGCTGCGGGCCTGCTATGGGTTTAGGATTGGTTCAAGGGTTAGCCACATCCAAAGCAACAACTGGAAAGCTCATCTATGAGTCACCTCAAAATCGAGGTATCTACACCTTCCTTCGTCTCTGTCCCTGTTATCACTACTACCTCTACTTTTGCCTTAGCATCCGGAGGACCTCCTCCATCCCAGTACCACTTCCCGGCGGCTACCCTTCCTTCGGGGCCACTGGTTTGGTCTTCTGCTGCTTTTGGGGCCTCAGCAGTTGAGTCTCTTCCCATGACCCTTCCCCAGGGTTTTTTTGCTGCTCCTCCCCAGGGCTATGTGTTTTCCGGCCCTCCTCTGACTGCAGCTGTCTCTGTAGTAGCCTCTCCCTAGTTTGGACAATTGGGGTTCCAGCTTCCTGATTCTTCTTTTCCGGTTTTGCCTCCGTCCTTTGGAGCCATTGGTGATGATCCTGTGATCGTGCAACTGCAACAAATGTTGGCCCTCACCCAGCAGTTGCAAGGATTGACACTGGGGCTTCAGCCCTTTTCAGGTTTGTCTTTCTCGACTCCCACGTTGCCTCTGCAATTGGCCCTAGGACCACAGATTGCACCCACTACACCACCCCCACAGCCATCGCCATCCCTCGTCTCTCCAGCGATAGGGGTGTCGACATTGCCTTTTGCAACACCACCACAGCATGCATCTCCATTATCTGGTGGCCAACCTTCCATGCTGGCGGGAGCACAACCCACCGTGAGCGTAGTACCAGGGGTCATTCCGATCCAATAGCTCTTGTTCCCCCATTCTGCATCTACTATAGCACCACCCCCTGCCTTAGCCTCACCCATGTACCAGACACAAGCATCTTCTTTTGTCCCACAGCACATAGCACCCATGCACGGGTACACTGGCCATCCTACCGTAGCACTAGACGGCGGCATGGTGGATCCGGAGGAGCCCTTAGGGGCGACCCATACAGTGTACGCGGCACCTGCCTCGGTTGCACAATCTGCTACTGCAGTAGCTTCAGACGCTCTCCTTACGAGGGTGAATGATTTGGAGCACACACTCCGACAAGTGCAGGGCGGGGACCGCCGGTCCTACCAATTCCGAGACCTCTGTTATTTTCTAGAGGCGACTCTCCCACCGAACTTTCAAATCCTGGAGTTCAAAAAATACAATGGTAGGGGCTGCCCGATTTCCCACTTTAAGCCCTATTGCAGAGACCTCGCCCAGCTCCAGGATGACAAAAGGTTGTTAATCCGCCTGTTCCAGAAGAGTCTTACGGGGCCTGCGTTGAAGTGGTTCACTTCCCTCGACATGGCCACCATCAAGACTTGGGACGACCTTACACAGGCGTTTCTCGAACAATATTCTTTTAACCTCGACCTAGTCCCAAAGCACAAGGACTTGGTTGCAGTTAAGTAGAGGTCCCAAGAAACATTTAGGGAGTATGTTGGACGTTGGCGGTCCTTGGCTTCGCAGGTCAAAGATAGACCCTCCGACGAGGAGTCTATTGAGATCATGATCCGAGGAGGCTCTGCTCAGCATTCAGCCAGTCACCACTTTCTCTGCTTTGCTTCGAGTGGGCGCCCGTGTTGAGAGTTCACTACACGGAGGCAGTTTTTCAGCACTCTCTGCATTTGCCAAACAGGCCACTTCCTTACATAGTGGTGCTAGCAGCAGCAACAACAACAACCACAATGCCAATCCACCCAAGAGGTGGGATCCCTCTAAGAATACAATCTCTTATATTAGATCCCCTGCTGCACCGATGAATGTCCGTCTGCCCCCTCAGCGCCAAGTAGTTTATGCACCCACGCCTACACCTAGAGCACCTCATGCATCGCACATTACCCCCACTACCACACCAGTTTACCTTGCCCCACCGGCCAGGATGCGCCCACCGTTGGCATAACCACAGCCAAAGCGACAATGCCGTGACAGGTGCCACTATACCCCATTAGTGGAGCCCTTGAGCATGGTGTTCCCTAAAGTCGTATCCCATTTGAGGCTACCTGAGATACGCTTGCCGCCTAAACCGCTTCCCTCCTGGTACAATACGAATGCGTTTTGTAGTTTCCATCGAGTCGTAGGCCACTCGACGAACAATTGCCTTACACTCAGGGACGCTATCCAAGATTTGATTGACCAAAAGGTCATTGTGATTAGCACACAGGCGGCAGACCCGGCGCCCGCACCAGTAGTCGCACAACCACCACCAGCACATCCTAGTATAGTTAGCCAGCCTTTGCCACAACATTCAGCCTCGGGAGCTTCAGGTTCCTCGGGAGTTAACTCTGTTTTTTCTTCTGAGTCTATCTCATCTCCCATTCTTCCAACTGATTTGATTCATGATGTATCGTCCCCTTTTCCCCACCAGCTATATTGTTCTTTCCTCGGTAGTTCTGAGGAGTCTGTTAATATGCTCCGCCCGAGTGTCAAGTCGGAGTACACTGTGGCGTCGTCTATCGTATACTCCCAGCCACCAGCACCAATTTGTTTGCAAGCCTGGTCCCAGTCTGGGTCGAGTCAACCACCAGCCCCGCAGACTTACCAGTATCCTCAGACTTATCAATATCCTCTAGCCACGCCTGTACAGTTAGTTGTCCGCCCCCCGGTTGTCGTTACTCTTACCCACGACACGCATCGTGTTCCGTACAACTATGCCTCAGAAATGTGTGCAGAAGTGACACAATCGGGTAGAGTATACAAGCCCCCTGCACCCTGGCCTAGTTCTCCAATACCAAGCCCCATCCAGTTGCAAGCCCAATCATCTAGACCACCAGCACTCGTAGTACCAGTTCCTGTCCAATTGCAGGCGCACTCCCCACAACCTTCTATGCCAAGAATAGCACCACCTGTTCCCACTACCAGCAGCCAACCTACAGCTGACATAACTACTCAACTTAAGAAGGTCAAAGCTGATAATTCTATATGGGACTTGATCCACACTTCAGTAGAGCACAGGGAGGCCTTCCTTAAAGTCTTCCAAGCTGCCCATGTGTCCCCAACTATAGAGCCAGCTACCCTAGAGAACATGGTAGGAATGATAGCGGCGCCACAAGTTATCTCCTTCTCTAGCCAAGAGTTACCACCATCAGGAACCAATCATAATTCCCTCTTTGTTCATCACCGCGCAATATCAAAGCTTTCGCATCCCACTCACACTGGTAGACAATGGAGCAGGCTTAAATGTTTGCCCCTTGCGTACGGCAAGTGCAATCGGATTCAAGTCCGAGGACATAATACCAGCCGTGAAAGGGATGATGGCATTCGATAATACGCATCATGATGCGCTTGGGATCTTAATCATTCCTTTGACCATTGGCCCCGCTTGCTTCGACGTAGAGTTCTATGTCGTAGATATTGAACCCTCTTTCAATCTTTTGCTTGGACGCCCTTGGCTTCACAAGCATCAAGTCATTCCTTCAACCCTCCATCGTATGATTAAGTTCTGCTGGGATGACAATGTTGTTGTTGTCTTGGCAGAGGATCTGGATAAGGTTGAGTCGCTCTCAGCTGTAGCCCCCTAGACTGTCCCTTTTGAGCCTAAACCTTCTGATGTTCTGTATCGGGTTAACCGATTTGAGCTGGTTAATTTCATTCCTCCCCTTGAGCGTGTTGGCCACTTGGCCACTTGTGGTGATCCCCGTTTAATGGTTGATAATTTGTGTTGCAAATGGGGATATGAGAAAGGAACACCCCTTGGGCGTTACGGCCAAGGAATCGCCGAGCTGATCTAGGCTGAAGAATGGATAGAGCGCGAAGGATTGGGATACGAACGTCAGTGTCACAAGAAGAGATCTCCGTGCTTTGGTAAGTCCCCCAAGATGTTCGTTCCAAGCAATTTAGCTAACTTCACTAGTGCAGGCATCTTGGATCCAAATCAAAGCTCGTATACAGTATCAGTGTCACAGCCGTCAGTTTGGGTTTATCCGGAAGAGTCATATATAGAAAATGGCCTGCTAGAGACCGAGCAGAGCATTGAGCAAGTCAGTGAGCAGTCACAGAAATATTCGGCATTCGTAGTGTCAAAACAGTCAATGGTCGATCAGGCAGCAGTGTTGGAAGATTCAATCCAGAAGGCAGATTCAGGGAGTGGCCTAGAGGATGATGTAGTTGGGGATCTGGACGTTTTGTTCCAAGAACAGCTGGATGTGCTCGCAGAAGATCTGGCAAAGCATGACCAAGTTAGGAAGGGAAAGGCAGTCATTGCATCGTCACCGAAATCACCAATACCACCTCTGGACCAGGCTTCAATCGTGGTCCTTCATGAGACAGAGAAGAAGTATGCTAGACCAATGGAGTTAATCTCCTGTCAGCCGAGAGGCGGGTCTAGTTGGTATTGGCAATTTAGACCTCACCTTGAGGGTGAGGGTCAAAAAAAAACAACCTGAGTTAATCACAGGTGGGACAGGCGACAGTAGTCTCACCAATTTGCAGTAGGACAGCCACCGGCATACTGAACCTTTTGTAAATAGTTGCGAAAATACCCAAAATCAGAAAAATCAAAAAATGTGAATAGAGAGGCAGCAACTTCAGAGGCAGGGATTCTCAGGTCCTCGGGTAGCCCAGACAGTCAAGTAGAAGAGGTCGCATAGTGTCGTTATAAGAATACGAAAGTCACTGTGACTGTCTTAAAGTGCCATCAGGATGCAGAATCAGAAGAAATCCTCTCGGTTGACATCACAGATCCGACCTTTGAGCAAGAAATTCTGTCGGAGCTTATTGCCTATGGAGAGGAAGATGAAGTCAGTGAAGCAGACAGTGCAGACAATGATGATAATGTGCCAACACAATTTCAATTTCATGATAATGACCCAGAAGGCCCAAATCTACATGTGGAGGAAGAGACGGAGCTTGTCAATATAGGCACGACAGAAGATGTTAAAGAAACACGTATCAGTGCCAAATTGTCACCACAAGCAAAGGCACAATTTATAACTTTCTTAAAAGAATATGTAGATGTCTTTGCATGGAGCTATGATGACATGGTTGGTTTAGACATTGAGGTGGTAGTACACACACTACCACTAAAACCAAATTCAAAGCCAGTCAAGCAAAACCTTCGCAGATGGCGACCTCAATGGTTGTTGAAACTTAAGGAGGAAATCATGAAATAGCATAAAGTCAATTTCCTCAAGGTCGTCCTTTATCCTGAGTGGCTCGCCAATGTGGTGCCTGTGCTGAAGAAAGACAGGCAGGTTCGCATGTGTATAGATTACCGAGACCTTAACAAAGCAAGCCCGAAGGATGATTTCCCGCTTTCCCACATAAATGTTCTAGTTGACAACACAGTAGAGCATAAAATGTTTTCATTTATGGATGGATTTTCAGGATATAACCAGATTAGAATGGCCGAAGAAGACATGGAGAAGACGTCTTTCATTACCCCGTGGGGAGTCTTCTGTTATAGAGTAATTCCATTCGGGCTGAAGAATGCAGGCGCAACATACCAGAGGGCTATGACAGCGTTATTCCACGATCTTATGCACCAAGAAGTTGAAGTGTACGTGGATGACATGATCGCCAATTCTAAAGAGTCCGAGGATCACCACTCCTATTTAAGGAAGCTGTTTGACTGCCTGAGGAAATATAAGCTTCGCCTTAACCCTAACAAATGTGTATTCAGGGTATCTTCTGGAAAGCTTCTAGGTTACATTATCAGCCAGAGAGGAATAGAAGTGAATCCCCACAAGGCTAGAGCCATCATTGATATGCCTCCCCACGCCACTGAAAGAGAAATTCGCGGATTGTTGGGACGGCTACAATATATCAGTCGGTTCATAGCGTAGCTTACACCCATATGTGAGCCGATATTCAGGCTCCTGAGGAAGAATGCCCAAACACACTAGAATAGTGAGTGTCAAACGGCCTTCGACAAGATGAAGCAGCTTCTGGCAAAGCCTCCAGTCTTAGTTCCTCCCACGTCCGGACGGCCTTTGTTTTTATATCTCTCAACCACACAATATTCCATGGGCGCAGTCCTAGGACAACATGATGAATCAGGGCATAAGGAGAGGGCCATCTATTACCTCAGCAAGAAGTTCAATGACTGCGAGGTCAAGTACAGCACTATAGAGAAGGTTTGCTTATCTTTGGTATGGGCTACTCAACGCCTCAAGCATTATATGATGGCATATCCCGTCCTGTTATTATGTCGGCATGATCCTATCAAGTATTTATTCCAGAAGCCAGCTTTGGTGGGCAAATGTGTTAAGTGGCAGATTATGTTGTCGCAGTATGACATCACATTTGTCACACAAAAGTCCATGAAGGGACAAGCAATGGCGGATCACTTGGCCGACCTACCCTTGCCAGAATACCAGCCACTGCAAACACAATTCTCAGATGAAGACATTTTATTTGCAATGGGTGATGAAGAATTAGAAAATCCTCAAGATGAGCATCAATGGTGTCTATACTTTGATGGTGCAATCAATAAAAGAGGAAGAGGTATCGGTGCAATTTTGGCAACGTCGCAAGGACATCAAATTCCCTTTGTGAAGAAGCTGACATTTGAATGTACCAATAACGAAGCTGAATACAAGGCATGCATATTGGGATTACAGGTGGCACTGGAATAGGGCATCTGAGAACTTCAAGTATATGGTGATGCAATGCTGGTCATTTCGCAAATCAACGGGGACTGGAAGACAAAGGACTAGAAGCTTGTGTTATACCGTGAGCATTTGCTGAAGCTGATTAATGAGTTCAATAATGT
The DNA here is from genome assembly GCA_024699735.1 of Posidonia australis. NCBI lineage: Eukaryota > Viridiplantae > Streptophyta > Magnoliopsida > Alismatales > Posidoniaceae > Posidonia > Posidonia australis. The sequence continues at coordinate 6,908 of JAMKQA010029538.1, forward strand.
CAATTTTTCTTTCATGAAGCGAGCCAAGAATGCGTACGCAGATGCATTAGCTACCCTAGCATCATGGTTATCGCTCCCAGAGGCACAGGCAATGGATATCTCAGTCACTTGTGTAGAGCAGCCAGCACATTGCATGCACATCCAGGAAGCAAAACTGACAGCTCAATTACCCTGGTATAATGATATCAAAATTTTCTTGGAGACCGATGGCTTCCCATCTGGTATTTCCCCAACAGATAAGAAGACCTTGATACGGCTGGCCTCTAAGTATGTACTCGGGACAGGACACCTATATAGGAGATCCTATAATCAAATGCTTCTTAGATGCGTGGACGAGAAGGAGGCAGATATGCTGATGTTGAAGATTCATGCAAGCACCTACGGTCCACACATGAATGGAGTCCTCTTGGCCAAGAAAATTATGCTATAGGGTTACTTTTGGTCCACCATGGAAACAGATTGTTGTCAGTTTGTGAGGAGATGCCACAATTGTCAAATACATGGCAACTTCATACATGCTCCCCCACAACAGTTACATAGCATGTCATCACCTTGGCCCTTTTCCACTTGGAGAATTGATGTCATTAGGGCCATTCATCCAATTGCATCCAATGGGCATCGCTACATCCTTGTGGCCAGTGATTATTTTACAAAGTGGGTCGAGGCGGCATCGCATAAAACAGTTACAGCGGCAATTACAAAAATGTTCATTAAGAATAACATTATTGCTAGATATGGGGTTCCACATGCCATCATATCAGATAATGGGGCCAACTTCATAGCAAAGAGAGTTGAGGATTATCTTTAGAGTTACAAAATCAGACATCATAGATCCTCTCCTTATCGACCGTAAATGAATGGAGCCATAGAGTCAGCCAATAAAAATCTAATAAAGATCTTGAAGAAAATGGCTGTAGGGGATACAGTCCCATGTAAGACCGGCGATCCAGCCTAGCTACATTATCAAGCTCGCAGATCAGCCAAGTGTAGCTAGCTCCAACCCATTCATAGTGATCCAGGTACTCCAAGTTGGTTAGGTATGCTAGCCAATCCGCATGAATGCAGTAAGTAGAAGAATCACAGAAGATCATCGCTAGTAGATCCAGTAGGAAGTGCCTGAGTATAAAATCCACATGGTCGCTACCCGGCTCTGGGTTGGGCCAGAACTAGTCCCACTCTCTAAGCCACCCCACAGTGATCATATGTTTCCCCCTAGGCGGCTTTGGAGGAACATGGCCTAAAAGCACAGGGGCCAAGTGCATCCCGTGTGTGGTCTCGCCTATGATCGGCTCGTCGCCGAATGGGAGACCCGTCAGCAGGGCCCATTGGTCAGGTAGGACGGTCAACTCTCCGAATGGGAAGTGGAAGGTATGCGTCTCGAACCTCGATCTCTTCATTAAAGCCCGGAAGAAGTTGTAGTGGCCGTGGATGGCTGGAATGCAGAGTAAGCCACCAAAAGGCAACCGGTGGAGCAGAAAGTCCTGTAAAAACTCGAGTAAGCGGTGAAAGTGATCGAGCATAGGCGCCCAATGACACCGCATCACCCGGTTAGCATCACCAACCTGAAATGATAACAGCAGAATAAATACAGGATTAGACAAGCAGTGGTGTTAAAGCCAAAGCATGCTAACAAAAAAGAAGGGAATGAAATAGTTACCATGAAGTCGAGGCTATCACAAATATGATCGCCACTGAGCAGTCGCCTCGCGAAGTTGCCGGACTCCTGAAACTGCATTTGTTAATGAAGGTGACAAACTTCTATCACATATGCAAATTATTCCAGTTCAGCTTACCTCGACGGGGATAGCAGGTGTCAAACTACTGGAGGCACATGACCTCGAGGAGCTGCCTCACCGCCGTGGACGAGAACTAGAGGGCGTGTCCCGAGGTTGCTGTGGGGTCCCCTCCTTGGAAACTGGGTCATCCTGCGAGGAGATAAAGGTCATGGTGAGATTTAAACATCAGAGTCAAGTACAGCCAAGCTCAAGTCTGGAAATAATGTGTGGCATTACAAATGTTTGCTATTAGATACATTCGGAAAGTACGCGGTAAACGGCAGAATAAAAAGTATGCTTTGCCCAAGCAGAGCACATTAGCATCAATATTTGTTTATAAAATGCAGTTTAAAACAAGGTGCAAGCATAGCCAAGTATTGTAAGACATGGTCTGTTGTGGGAGTTTGTAAAAACAAAACAAAAAATCATAAAAGCATAGTTCTTTTGGCAGTTATTGGTGATTTTGGGCATGGCAGTAAGGCATTCTTGTTGTTGTAAGGTGTAAGGAAAGATATTCATTACTCTGTTATGTGTTTTTACCCGTGATTTGCAAATTGAGTCTTATTTGGTTACTTAAGCTTGATTCAGTAAAACTCGAGGCATGCGTAGCAATGGTCAGAAAATTATTTCAATATTTTGCCAAGACAAATGACGGCCTTGTAATTCAAACGAAGCATGGATCTACAGTCGTTGAGATTCGCTTTTGTAAAACTTGTTATGTTTAATGCACAACAGTTACCCAATAACCAACTTATCACCACCGCATCATTGGCCTTCCCAGCAGTTCATCGAAGTTCACCACCGCACCTCCGCCCATTCCGCCCGCCGGCATGCCCAAGTCACCCAACCGCCAGAGCCCGCCACCACTACACAGCCAAGCCCACCACCACCACTCAGCCAAGCCACCACGACCCATTGCTGGAACACCCGCCACCACCTCATGAACCACGGTCCACCACCACAGCCCAAAATCCAGCTACCATTCACAAGAGCCCGCTGGAACCCATCCAGCTGTCGACCACCCAAGACAAAGAGGGGCAAGCAAACACGAAAGGGGAGGAGATCAAGGAGGAGCAAAAATACCTCCACCGGTGAGCCTCTCTCCAGCCAGTCTCGGAGAGTCTGATCCATCGTCGCCGCCGCCTAGCTTCCGCTGCGCAAGGTCTCCGCACCGCGTCGCCTCACGAGATCCCCGCACTACGCCGCCGCACTAGGCCCGAGCACCTAGTCGGCGCACCACCGAAATACCACCGCCGTGGGGGAAGGAGGAGAAGAGATGAGGGGAGATGGGTTTCGTTGGAAGAGAGGAAATGAATAGGAAGAAGAAGGGGCACGGGTAATGTGGAGGAATAAGAAAGAAGTAAAATAAATAAGGGGGGGTAAGTAATGAATGAAAAAGGAGGTAGAAAGAAAGAGTAAGAAGTTTATAGAAGATAAAAGATCATGAAGAACAATTCAGTTGCAGTCTCAAAGGAAGCATCATCTGGGACTTGGCAGTTATGGCAGTTATTCAGTGGGCTCTGTCACATGCCAACAATGCAAATAGTGTAATTTTCAAGGTCTACAATGCGAAATGGCCATGAAAATTGTATTTCAACCCCCAGCATTCCACAGCTTGCATTTGGAGAGCAAAATGCGAAATGCCAAGGAAAGCGAATGCATGGTCTTCAAAAAGTTCATCAGATGGGTAATTTGCAGAAAATCCCCTAAGATTATGAAATTTGCAGAATAGTCCATAACGGATATGGGAAGTTATGTGTGAGGCAGACATTTGCAAATACTCAGTAGAACTTCAAAATTGATAGCTCAGCAGAAATTTGTCATATCAGGGAAATTTGCAATAGAGCTCTTAGGTTTTGGACAATTGCGAATAAGTCCTCACTTTTTGCAAAATCAACAAACAATTGAAACCACAGCAAGGTCCTTTCAGAGGAGGTTTCTCGTGCATCTCTGTAAGAACACTGGTTTCTGTGCCATAGAGCCAGCAGCTAGCACAATTGTGGTTCTGCCCTCTAGAGTACAACTGAGCCAGCTTCCTTCCTAGGGGACAATCCAAGGTTTATCGCATTCTTTTTCAGGTTCTCGTTCTGGGCGGATGAGATCCTTCTATCCCTTCTTTTTTTCGGATTTTCGCGTGGGCGAAATCCTTGTGTTTGACCTTTGACCGAGCGGTCAAGGTCCTTATCCATTTCCTTGGATTTTTGCAGGCGCAAAATCCTACTGTTCGACCTTTGACTGGGCAGTCAAGGTTCTTTCTTTAGCTTTCCTTGGATTTTCGCAGGCGCAAAATCCTTTTGTTCAACCTTTGACCGGGCGGTCAAGGTCCTTATCCTTTTCCTTGGATTTTCGCGGGTGCAAAATCCTTTTGCTCGACCTTTGACCGGGTGGTCAAGGTCTTTATCCTTTTCCTTGGATTTTCGTAGGCACGAAATCCTATTGTTCGACCTTTGACCGGGCGGTCCAGGTCCTTTCCTTAGCTTTCCTTGGATTTTAGCGAGTGCGAAATCCTTTTGTTTGACCTTTGACCGGGCGGTCAAGGTCCCCTTCCTTTTCCTTGGATTTTCGTGGACGCAAAATCGTTTTGCTCGACCTTTGACCGGGCGATCAAGGTCCTTATCCTTTCCTTGGATTCTCACGGGCGCGAGATCCTTTTGCTTGACTTTTGACCGGGCGATCAAAGTCAACCTTTTGACTAGGCGGTCAAGGTCATTTCCTTTCCTTTTCCTTGAGTTTTCACGGGCGCGAAATCCTTTTTGCTCAACCTTTGACCGGGCGGTCAAGATCCTTCTCCTTTTCCTTGGATTTTCGTGGATGCGAAATCCTTTTGCTTGACCTTTGACCGGGTGGTCAAGGTCCTTATCCTCTTCCTTGGATGTTCGCAGGTGCAAAATCTAGCTGTTTGACCTTTGACCGGGCGGTCAAGGTCATTTCTATCCTTTTCTTTTGGATTTTTGCAGGCGCGAAATCCTTTTGCTCGACCTTTGACCGGGCGGTCAAGATCCTTATCCTTTCCTTGCGGGCGGTCAAGGTCATTTCTATCCTTTTCTTTTGGATTTTTGCGGGCACGAAATCCTTTTGCTCGACCTTTGACCGGGCGGTCAAGGTCCTTATCCTTTCCTTGGATTCTCGCGAGCGCGAGATCCTTTTGCTTGACTTTTGACCGAGCGATCAAAGTCGACCTTTTAACTAGGCGGTCAAGGTCATTTCCTTTCCTTTTCCTTGGATTTTCGCGAGCGTGAAATTCTTTTGCTTGACCTTTGACCTGGCGGTTAAGGTCCTTATCCTTTCCTTGGATTTTCGCGGACGCGAAATCCAGCTGTTTAACTTTTGACCGGGCGGTCAAGGTCCTTATCCTTTTCCTTGGATTTTTGCAGGCACAAAATCCAGTTGTTTGACTTTTGACTGGGCGGTCAAGGTCATGTTCTATCCTTTTCTTTTGGGTTTTCGCGGGTGCGAAATCCCTTTGCTTTCCCTAAGTCTGTGCGGACAGGGCTCTCTTTCTTGTTTGACAAATAGTATGTTTGTCATGCCCCTTTTCTTTGGTCTGATATCCCCAACTACTCGGTTGACAACTGTCACGCTGTTTAGCGACCAGGTTGACGAGACTTGGTTGACTTGTCATGTCCAGCCTCCTCAGGTTGATAACCTCAATAATCCAACTGATGAGTCCGACAACTTATCATGTCCCTGCTAGTGGTCCACTTTGCGTGTTGGGTTTCTTTAGTTTTTGCAATATCACTTGATCATTAACATCAGCTCTTGCAATTGTACTTAAGCTCATCATCGCATTGCATCGCATTTTCCGCATTTGGCTCGACATTCGCATGCATGTTTACACTTTGCATTTGCATTTGGCAACAAGTCATGACTTTCGATGCATCCACCAGATAAATGACCAAGTGCCTATAGCAAACACCACTTCTCCGCAACCTCAAAATGGAGGTATCTTGTCAACCTTGAGTGTCGATCTCGGTTCCCTCTATCCGTCGACCTCGCTCAGGGAGGGGCATCTGTAGACACCTTGATTTTGAGGCAGTTTGTAAGTGAATTCTCCTAAAGATGTTGCTTTGGATGCTGCAAGCTTAACCACTTTTGAACCTTATTTGACGTTTTAATTAGCCAGAGATCATTGCACAAACTGACCCCAAGCCTATGGTCCAACAGTTAGGTGGGAGCACCACAGTGGAGCACCAAGCTGGAGCACTACGTTGGCGCGTCGGGATGGCGCACCCACTCAGCGCACCACGAGGGCGCACTGACATGGCGCATTGCCACTTTTCAGGCTGTTGACTGCTAGCTTTCCATCTACTGTACTCGTAACAATCTTACGAATATTCCTCACGAATCTACGCGAGGCTATTGAGCTTCGAGTCCTTTTGCATCCCAAGGAGTTATCATTTGATTCTCTTTAAAAAGCCTTTACTTAAGCAATGTTTTGCTCTCTTGGCTGAGCTACCTACCACCTCTTAGCGAGTCACCCACTCCCAGCAACCCTCACCTCAATTCCCAAAGCACATTCTCGCATCCCAGAGCACTCCCAACTGAATCCAAGGCAACCAGGAGGAGACACCTTGAGCCATCCAAGGAGGAGACACTCTAGGCAAGGTAAGGCCCTTTACCTATCTCTACTTAGGTTTTTTAGATCATATCCAGAATAAAGCATGCAACCAAACTGATATATGGTTTATATAGTAATGTTCTCTCTTGCCTTTTGTGATATTTTGGATGCTCCTTCATATATGCTTATTGCTTCTGTCTTGTAATGATCTCTACACTGTATGGTTTTATTTTAACAATGCATCTTGATCCAATGTAGCCACTACCTATGGAATGAACTGTAAATCCTCCTCTCTACATGTTTATCATTTCTGCATGATTATTAAGCCAACTAAATCACTGCACAACCCATAAAATCATCGACAGTAGTTACAACCCTCGCAATCCATGAGTATGCATAACTTGAAGAGAGAATGATAAAAGGGTTTTCTTGCTTGATTATTTATCATATTTAAGTTATCTACCATCTAGATATATGATCTGGGTGATCAGTAACCTATTCAGTTGCATGCATTTAGTCCTAACTTTGAGTTCAGACTACAGTCTGAAACAGAGTATTTAGGGCACACAAACCTGGCGCGCCAGGCTTGTGCACCTAGCTGGCGCACCATCTAGGCGCACCAGGCTGGCGCACCTGTCTGGTTGTAGGGTGCAGGTAGCTGACTTTGCATCATAATCTGCATGCTATTCCAATTGTCTTGGATTTTGATTTTCATGATGTTTTATCCCTGATATGTCATGTTCTTGTGTGCACGCTTTCAGCATGTGATAGTAATGTTTGTTTTAGTTTTGCATCTAGCATAGTCAGCTTGTTACTGGGGTCTGGTGAACTGGTTGTCTCATGGACTCCTGTTTGAGGAGCTATTATGCAACAGTCCATGATCCAGGACCGGGTAGCGTGGCTGAAACCCATTAGCTTTATTCAGAGTAGGGTTGTGTGGTCTTGTGTGAGGCATATAGCCCTTGAGCACAAGACCCATCTCATGCTTTCTTGGGTTTCCTCTTTCCTTTATGACCTTGTGGAAGAGGCGAAAGCTCACTCACATGTGATCAGGTCTTTTAGAGGTCCATGGTGCATTTTCAGATGGTCTTATGCATGTTTGCAAGGTTTTATATCGCACATTAGTCTAGCTTACTGTCTGACCTGTATTTTGATAGGCGCACCACATAGGTGCACATATGTGGCACACCAGACTGGTGCACCAGTCTGGCGCACCACACAGGCACACCTGCCTGTTTTCACTACACACAATGGCTTTTGGCATGGTATTTAGCATGATTCCCGGTTTGCTTTGCCTTTGATTTTCTTTGTGTGTCTTCTTGGATATATCAGGATGACTCCAATTTATTTTCATCCACAGTTGTGCATGGTAGACTAGGTTTTGCATATAGCAAAGCGAGGACGTTAGCCACCCGATATTGTTGGATTCGTAGTTATATCCTTGTAATATCTTTGCATCGGTATTCGATCCATCACTTGGGTGACCTTTCTGAGCACAAGGACACACCCTACAGTCCCTCTACCCATGATTAGCATAAGGCATCACTTGCATGTAGCATTGCATGGCATATCTCCCTTGGGCGTACAGAAACAAGCTGAAAAGCCAACATTTCATATAAGTAATCGAGAAACCCATGAAAGATCGATTTTTCGGGCGCACGAGGGTGCATAATATCTTCCTCGTGCGTAACAGGAATCCTAGCCCATTTTCTGATTCATGTTGACCTTTTCCATTGGTTTTATTGCATAGTTTTAATGTTTTAAAATGGTTTTCCTCGTCTCCCGTTTTCAAGCAGACTAAGTGGCGACTCCTGCATTTTTATCATTTGCTTTTTATTGTTTTGTCGTGACTTCGCTGGTCCTCGTGCATTTGGCCTTTAGCACCAAGCATGAGGCTATCGTCGGCATGGTTACAGAAATCAAACCCTTAAATCCACTTTAGAAAAATATTTGGCACCGTCCAATTCATTTAAAAGTTCATTAATGACTAACATAGGATAATTGTCCATAATTTTGCTTTCATTCAAAGCTCTGTAATCAACACAAAATCTCCAGATTTGATTAGTCTTCTTAACCAGTAACATCAGTGAAGCAGAACCACTTGAACTAGGTCTCACAAATCCCCCAGCCAAGTATTAATCCATCTGCTTTTCAATCTCAAGCTTTTGATAATGTGGATATCTATAAGCTTTACAATTCACCACTTGGTTCTCATCTTTCGAACTAATCCTGTGGTCTTGGTTTATGAAAGAAACTCAGTAAGTTCCTGAGAAACCACTTAAACTTCAAGCAATAAACTTTTCAAATCTTCTAGACAAGAAATTTCCTCCACTTCAACAATCTTTGTGGCTTGTATATGATTAATATTGATCAATGCAAGCTATTCGGCAATTTTGAAACTCCTTTTGATCTCACTGCCACCAATTGAATTTTATTATTCAAACCTTTGCAGCTAATTTCTAAACCATTCCATATAAACCTCATGCATGGTTAGCTCCTCAAAATTCAAAATAACTTCCTTTAGAGGTCTGAGCCATTGAATACCCAAAATAATGTCATAATCCCCAAGCTGAACCACAAACAATTCGGGAGCAAATTCAATTTTTTTAATTTGTAAATGAACTCCTGATAGTATCCCATCACAACCAATGTAATCCCTAGAAGCATCATTACCTTCAGTTTCTTTGAGATATTACAATTGAGTTTGGCCTATTGTAGGAAAGATTTATTCATAAAGTTGTGAGTTGAACCAAGGTCAATTAACACAACTTCTAGCCAACCATAGCTCCTTCTACTCTAATAGTATTAGGATGCGAAGCTCCAGTTAAAGCATGGATCAATATTTCAACTGAATCAGATGATTTCTTTACTAAACCTACCTCCTTAAAACCTCTAATTTCATCTTCACACTAGTTATCATCAGCATATGACCCTAAATCAAAAAAGATTTTCTTGTTTTTACAATTGTGACCCTTATTCTATTTTTCTTCACATTTAAAACCCATTTCCCTTCTCCTTTGTTCTTTTATAGCATTAAGACTAGATATAAGCAATAATTTGGCACTTGAGGTATTTCTACTAAATGCATTCATATTTGCTTGTTTATTCTTAGTAAAATTACAACTCACATCCTTAGTTATAGGAGTAAAAGTCTTCTTCTTAACAAATGTTCTAGATTCTTGCAACTTAGCTAAAGAAATTGCCATGGCTGAGTCTGCAAGTTGAAAGCATTTTACATCAACTCTAATTTCATCTTGAAGACAAACAAAACAAGAAATGAGCACCGATTCAGACAAAGTAGTTACCTTTTGTAACGCCCCTAGTGCCATAAATTAGCATGCACACTATCCAAAGCAATTATTAACTAAATAACTAAAGAATACTGCAAGAAGTTAAACAATTAAGCTAATAACTACAATAAAATTAATAAAAGCCTACTTTACTTAAGACTTGCGGTATGCAACTATGTGGCTCCAACAATGTGCGTTAGAAGGAACTGCAACTCTATGAATCTGCACCTGTAAACAAAATCACAAAGAAATACACATAAGTGACATCCATTATTACCTAGTACGTGCCTATCACAACCAAAACCTCACATTACAAACTAGAGCTGTCATGCCCAAGTCTAGAGACACTACTGCCACTCTAGATGGTATGAAGGCCACATTAAAAAGAAACACGCAAAATCTCACCAAAAACACAACTATTGATGAACCAGAAAATCTTTTTTTTTAAAACAAGTATTTCAAAATCATTATTTTATTTTCTTTAAATCACATGCATCTTTGCAATTACTTTATGCATTTCCAGAAAGCCAAACCATGGCTAAAATCATCTCAAAACCACAACACACACACTCAGCATAAAAATCTGTCGAGTTACCCTAGCCACAAGCGACCGATTAGCCACAAATAATCGTCGGGAGCTCAAACCCCGATCCATACTACACTACTGTGGAGGACCACCTCGTGTAAGAGTTCATCCACCTTGGGAACTCAGGCCTTAACACACACACACACACACACACACATATATCTCACCGCACTAGACCTAGCCAACACTACGCTTGGATATGTCAGGGACTTGAACTTCGGACCTTCTAGCGCAACCACCAATTCACGAGGACTCTAACCCCGAACTCTTCTAGTAGCATCTCTACGGAACTTAAATCCTCGACTCCACTGGAAAAATTCGACAACCACATCCTTAAACTTGCACCCAACCTTTCAGAGATATCAAACATTCCTGGTTCGCCAGTACGATCCTACAGTTATGTGACTCCATAAAAAAACCACAGAAAACTCTTTTTAAAACCTTATGTATTCTTTTTCAAAACATTTTTATATCACAAACGCATCTACAAAATCAAAACCATGAATCAATCCATTTTAATCCATCACAGAATCAACCACAGCCACCACCGCAGGGTCTGACTTGACCCCAATCTGCGGTGGTGAACCATGGGACCAACCCATGGTACCAATCCATGGGATTGGTCCATGGTGGAAATCTGTGGGACACCCATTTATAGACAAACCAGATGTTGGAAACCAAATGACCCAAAAATCACCCATTTTGGGATTGAGGAGCGAATGCACCACAAGTCACTAAAAATTCCGCAAAATATATCAAAACATGGAGCTCTAAGTCATCTACCATTTAGGATAAAAATCACAAGAATCTGACTTTTGTAGCTCAAGGTACAAAAATCCAAAAGCAAAGAACTCAAACGGTTACATAGTAAATATGTTGAAGAAAAACCACTGTAAAATCCTCTAAAAATTCCATAAAATTATGAAATCTCTACCACACAACAAAACTAGCTAAACAACATATTTCCAACAATTTCATACAAAATTTAAAGAAAAAGGGACGAGATAGGTCACGTACTCATATGGTCAGCGTGCTCTCTCTTTCTCCTTCCTATTCTGGCCTCTGCTTCTCTTCCTCTCTCTATTTCTCCTTCTCTCTCTCTCTCGCTCTCAGGCTTGGTTTCTCTCCTAGCTCTCTTTGGTTTCCTTGCTCAATGCCATTCCCTCCCTTTTATCAACCACCCACCATCGACAACCATCGGAAAACACAAGCTGAACAGTGCAAGGCATGGCATGCCTAACATGGTGGTGGTGTAAACATTACTATGTCGTTTTGACGCTTCTTCTCTTCCCAAGGTTCCACACATTCACAAATTGCAATACGTTAAAATACCACACAACACAAAGAACTAAGGAGAAACCACAAATACGACAAGGAAATAACCACAAATCCATCTTAATTACTTAATAAATATGTATATAATTACAGATAATCAAATCCCAATTTATCCAGATTACGTACAAATGAGAATCAATTCTTAATATAAGACTAACATAATTTCTAGATTTTGAATTGACCAAAATGCGGTTGTACAATGCACAGCCAAAACCTATAGCCAATCCACATATCAAACCTACGGTAGTAATCCACAGTTGTCCCATATAGATTGTAGATATTACACCTTCATAGATGGTGGAGTTTTATTGAAAGGTGGACAAGACATCACTCTTCGAGAGATGATGACCTCCAAATTAGCTCACACCTCTACAATGGCAACCAAGAAGACATCCAATACATTTCCACCAACCTATTTATAGTACAAGAGCACTTACGACATCTAACAAATAATCCTTACAACCACCTAACAAACCTCTAGCTAACTAATATAATTAACAACCAAAAACTATCGGAGCGAGTACAATAAGATCCGATAACCCAGACTCATTTATTATATAGGTAATATAGTCATTACTGTTACATCAAAACCTTAATCAAACTCCAAGTTGAAATACGAGTAATTTTTTTTACTATGCAATAATATTCTTGACCTAAAACTTGTGTTCCATTGTTTGCATAAAAATCACTTTCGTTCATCATGTTTGCTTGTGATCAACACCAAGAGTGGGTAACGAGCTAACAATGACGTTGCCGTATCGATGGGCGACGGACCAGAAGGCCATTGTGCACACCCTCAACTACATGTTGTCACAGGACATCAACAACATTTTTTTTTTGTGTGTTAACGGTAGGACATCGACAACATTGAAGGAGAGGTCCAATGTAAACGATGTAAGGTCGTAGAAATCATATCCTATAACCTCAACCCCAAGCTCAATGAGATGGTGATGTATATCATCAATATTAACGATATTTCCAATTGTGCACCACCAAAGTGGATGAATCCTATGCTTCCCAGATGTAAGACATGCCAGAGAGACAACTGCATGAGATCAGTGGTGTTGGACAAAAAGAGGGTCATCAATTGGTTGTTTATGTTACTGGGAAACACTCTTCAGGTATTGCACTCAAGTCCAACTGAATTATTAGTGCAAGCAAACCAAGACGCAAAAGATAGGGTCCTATACTACACATATCTTGTTTTATGCAAGCAGTTGAAGTTTGATTAGCCTTTCAAAGTTTAGCCATGTTGTTGTCATCGTCATCATTGTTATTGCTGCATCATTGTTATTGTTGTTGCTACTTCTCTTATCTATTGTTTATATATCTGTATGTTCAACCAAATTGGTGATTTGCTTGGATGTTCAAATTGGGTGTAGTTAGTTTTTTTCTTAGAGGGTGTGTATTTTGTTAGTCAACTTGCTGACTTTATTAATATTTATAGGGAATCCTTGTTTGTAATTGTCTTTATTACATGTCTTTTTATTAAAATTTAAAATTCAGTTTAATACCTTCAACAATAGTTTTAGAGTCTCTCTCTCTCTCTCTCTTAATTTTGAAATGTTAAACTTAATATGAATAATGTAGCACAACTACATTACTTACAAGACTACCACTCTCACATTTTATATAACAAAACCACGCACCTACAGCACCCACGCAAGCTCACTCACACATATTCAAGTTTGTTTGAGCTGATTACACTACTCACATCACTTGAACATGGGTCAATACTTACAAAAAGAAGTGGGAGGGTGTCCATTCATCTCTTCCTTGCTAGTAATAACATTTTGGAGTGAAGAGTCATCTAGAAAATGTAGCTGTTGGGAGAGAGTTTTCAAGAGGCATTAACAAGATAAAGGACTAATTAAACTAAATAAAGATTCACAATGATGCTGACCATCAAAAATTAGAAGGTCAACTACATACAAATCAATACCTATATACAAAAAAGAGCAGTTCGTGTCTTCTAGATTTTTGACACTTCATTTTTTCTTTTTCAAATATGAGAATTTTCTAGATGTATGTGTTCATTGGACTAATTTTTGTTTGTACTCAACAAATTATTTATTGGCCCAATACTTATATTGATCCAATTTGTATATTTCCATATAAAATCAAACACTTATTTTCTAATTTTGTTTAAAATTTAAAATGTATAGATTGCATTATTATAATATCAAAATAGGTGATTAAATTTTTTTAGTGTAATCAAGTTAATTATCATAACCTTTTCATGAAAATTCACATGTTTTGGTAAATTTCAACGATTTTTATTTGTTTCAATTGCATGGATTATTTAATAATAAATTGACCTTCAAAATTATGGAATTAAAGTACTTCATAGAATTTGAAGTGGATTGATATGTATTATATTTTAATTTTTGTAATATAAAGGACAAAGAACCAAAAAATGAATAGTATATATCCTAGATGGTTGTATATGTGTATACACTTTATATACTATTTTTATTGCATCATTCAGTCGTTTGGAAACATTTGATTCTAGTACCAAATAATCCATGCTATTAGCCGCCTCCATGTCAATATTAATACCCATATAAAAAGGAGAAGTTTGGTTTCCATCTAGATTTTTGATGCCATCATTTTTATTTTATTAATTGGTATTTATGTGAATTTTTAAGATCTTTGTGATGATTTGTCAAACTTGCTATATTTGTACCTTAATGACTGAGAAAGCTTCATCTATAATTATCCTCTTAGCGTTTAGATCTTGATTCCCAATGTAATCCTAAATTGTCAGTAAGTCTTTAGTTGTTGCTTTCAGTTTTACATTTACGGTTTAATAAAATTTTATCTGGACCTAGATGAAACATGTGACAATTATGTTGAATAGGTTTGAATCATATTATTGAATTAACCATTAATGCTATTTCAACATACATAAAAAAATATTATTCAAATAACTCATTCTAATTGTTAAATTTTATCAAAATTATCATGGTGCATTAAGTCAATTCAAATGGATTCCAATGCAAGAAGTGACAAGTTGATCATTTGGTCGTTCAGTCATCTTTATATCCTTTAAAAATATAGGTTGTAAAATTATAAAAATACTAAATTGTTTTTTTTTTCTGAAAACGTACTAAAATACTATTGTAGCTTTGCAGCAAGTTAAGAATTGTTTCGAACAACCTGTTGGAATCATTTCTCAAAGGTTCTGCAGCAAGTACGTCAATGGAAGAATAAACTGTGTGAAGAAGAATATCTTTTAATTTTGTACATCAACTGTACAATGCAAAAGGTCCACATAATGTTATTTCTGAATTTCATTCATCTTGCTGAATTTATTATTGAACAAAACAAACACGTGCAAAGACTAGTACAACTAGAATAAAAAATAATAAAGCTAGGGATAGGAAGGTAAAGTGCATGTGTGGAGGATAAACAGGATGATTATGGTTCTAAAGTGGTATAGAAAAAGGATGATAGTTTTTGGCATTTATAGTGATGAATTTAAATCTTTAATTAGGATATGAATTCCATATAGACGTGAATGAACTTGGTAGGAATTGTTACTTTGGTTTTAATCTTCTTTCTACAAGCAAGAAGAAATCTTCCCGTGCCCAATAGTCAATATTGCTGGGCCTCAAAGGAAGTGGTCTCTTAATAGTCTTGCCTTTCCTGTGGTTATGAGAACCAAAGATTAAGAGATTAATACAAGGAAGTAGGTTAACTGTTGTGCATCTCTGGGAATAACTATTCTAATACTAATCAGGTTGATACCTTACATACAATGTTAACATTAACTGTAGCATCCTGAGATTTAATCGTATATTACTTAGAAAATGAAGTGAATGAGGCTAAATCAAGACTAAAATCAACTATTGTATTAACTTCACCTTAAATATTTTACACCTGATTGTTAAGTCTGTAGTTGCTATAGATTAGTTGAACCTAAATCATTACAAATAATATCAAAGTCTAGACTAATCATAAATATAAGAACTAAGTGTTACACTCAAAAAATAGAAACCACCTCTAGAATTTTACGTTACCTAATTGTAATTGTAAACTCTAACGAAGTCATTAGATGTCCAAATAGAAAATATTATAACATCTCAAGATTTAATTCTATATTACTTAAAAAAATAAATAAGTAGAGTTAAATAAAGATTATGATCAACTACTATATTAACTTCAACTTCAACATGTTAAACTTGATTCGTTGGATAAGTGATTGCAATAAGTCAATTGAACTTAAGTCATTACATCAACCACAAATACTAACAAAAGTAATGCAATCCCCTAGAAAAAGTTTTAACATGCTATATCAACAGCCATATGGTTCAAAAGCCTCGAGGCCGTTGATCACTTCTTATGCCAACACATAAATAAGAACTTTCCACTTATTATTTCCGAACAAAGCACCAATTCTGGACTAGAAATGTTTTAGTTAGACACATTTAGCATACATGATCAACAAGTTACCAAACAGCAACTAGTAATTCAAGGGCTCAGTTGCTTTGTGCCTGAGCACCAACCTATCAACATGTCACGTTCCAAAATTTCCACAATAATTTAAACAAATTAAATTACGGGAAAACTAAAACTAAACAGTAAAATATCTAACCACCAGAACCTGTGTGTGCGGCTAGCAGACTCCAGACTATATGCACTACACTAAACCAATCGCATGCCTGCACCTACGAACAAAACCACAAGGAAAACGCATGAGTGACCAAAGTCATCCAGTACGCACCCCACGAAAACCGCGGAAAACAAAATCATAATCAATTTTTCTTTTAAATTCCTTTCGC
>JAMKQA010029539.1:0-26272 GCA_024699735.1 Posidonia australis
CTTTTTATAGTGGTCTCTAGGGAGGTTATAAAGGGTTTTGCAAGCGAAAAGCCTCGAATATTCGTTGGCATATTCATTTGCAAAGGTAACAGCCCAGAAGGTGGAAGGTCAACAGTCAGAGCTAGGCGCCTGGTTGGTGCGCCAGTGATGTGCGCTACCTTGGTGCGCCAGCCCTGCTCACAAATGTCTGATTTAGGCTCTGGCTAATGGGTTTGGGGCTCGGTTTAAGGGCTGATCGTATCCAAAGCAATATAGGGACACTCATTCCTGGGTTACCTCAAAATCAGGGTGTCTACAACATGTTATCTAACTCAATCCCATCATTTTCCACATTTTATGATGATTTAATCAACATTTCATGCATAAGATCTACTTTTGCCCTAATATGGCACTGGTTGCAAACGGAGAAAAGGAAGGGACGAGGACACGTACCTGGCTCCGGCGAGCCTTGTGTACTCTCCTCCGGTGGTGCACGACACCAGCCCAACCTCCCCACGCTGGCGCGAGCCCTCCAAACACGCGCAGCAACCACACGACCACCGCCCTCTCACAGCTCCACATGCTCCTCCCTCGGACCGAGCGCCTCCTCTTAAGCTCTCTGCAAAGCTGCCTCCCTCGGAATCTCGCCGGCTCTCCCCCAGCTATGGAGGGGACGGATCAGCTGCACCTCTCCCGTGCTAGGGCTCACAGGCTCCGGAAGATGCAGCTGCTGGTCACGGGCGTGGAAGGAGAAGGCACGCGGGCCGAAATGCCCTGCACAGCTGGAAAAAGCCAGCCCAAGGCCCAAAGCCCAAGTGGGTCCCACACGCGTGGTTCTCGAGACAGAACCGACCCACTGGCCACAGAAACACACCACATGGGAGAAATCAAGGGCACAACACACAGGGAAGAACCACAACCCAATAGCTCAAACTGAATTAACCATTAATAAACCATATAGACATAATTACAAGAAATCCATGGTTTATATCAAAATGGAAAATCCAGGCACAGATGTTACACCTAGGGCTCATAGTCTACCTTTTCTTCAAGTCATTGGAAGGTGAGGCATTAAAGTAGTTTGACACTCTTACAGCATGCGATCTCCGTGACTTCAAGACAGTGGAGGAGAATTTCCTGAGCCAATACAACCACTATGTGACACATAAGCCCACAATCGGAGATCTCTTCACTGAGAAGATGAAGCCAAACAAAGACTTCATCACATATACAAGTCGATGGAGGGACATGGCAGCCAAGGCTAAATGCTACGAAGTCAGGATGTGGAAATCATAGCCAAGAATACTACCAATGCGCTCAAAAGAAGCCTACTTGTGGGGGATTTCCACATGTATCCCCAACTATATCAATGTGTTGCCAAAGTCCTTCACAACAAAGATGACTTATTCTTCTTGGAGATTGAATGGAAAAGCAAGAAGAAGGCCACTAGGCACACCATAGAGGGAATCACAAGGGGTGTAGCATAGATGTCAATGCAACATGATCAGAAGGGACACAATGATCTGATCAGGAATCTCTGACCCAGCCTTAGCAATAGTATCAACATTCCCCGCAACCTCAACCAAATTAGTACCAAGGGCCACCAATGCAGTATCAGCCATAATGCCTACAATTGCAACAATGGCAACAACAACAACAGTCACCAACTTACCCCGTGTATGCACAACAAGCACAACCAAACAATTAGCACAGGGGGCAGCCATAGAGGCAACAATAGGGGGTAAAGAAGCTACCACAATGTCCCCCCACATCAGGCTTATAGAGGGCCAAAATGGCAACATTATCAGCCACTCCCAGAAGCACTCAGTGATGTATTCAGGATGCTGGTCGAGAGCAAAGATCTACAGCTCTTAATGCCAAAGCCAAACGCTCACAATGCAGATATGACTAAGTATTGTCCCTACCACCAAAGGAATAGACATACCTTAGAAGAGTGTTTCGTGATGAAAGACAAAATATATGATCTAAAAGACAAACGGGTGATCATGTGGATTGGTCTCATGGAGAGATTGAGGATAGCTCAAGCAAAGCATCCCAAGCTACAGATACATCAGATCCCTTTGCCGAACCATGTCGTGGCCCAAGTGTGCACTAAAGACAAATAGCCAACAACTCAAGTTGAAGTGGTAACCTTTTAACGCATACAAGCTAACCTGGACTTAGGACCACTTTATGCTGAAGAAGAAGAATTTGAGGAGCCAGAGATGCCAATCCAGGAAGTCCCATCTAATGAAGAATGGGAAGATGAGACAGATGATAGATGAGATCCTCAACTAGACGAGCTCGTTGGTGATACCAACTTCCTATATAACCATGACACCCTTCTCAACTATGAGCAGTAGCTGCTTGATAGTTTAGATCATGGAGACGCCTCCGTACCAACTAGAGAAGGCATCACGGACATTGAGCAGGTGGACATCACCTTCAAAGATATAGAACTGCCAACACCAGAGGAGTGCATTCTTCCTTTGATTATCTTTGTAATGGTCAATGACTTTCCCTTGACAGGAGTACTCATTGATACTAGTGCTAGTCGAAGTATCTGTTTCATATCCACCCTTGACTACGTAGGCGCTTCGGAAGACCAGATCATTGAGCACCATTTTGCCTACGTAGAATACGATAGAGGCATAAGAGAGGTGGTTGGTACAACTCAGCAAGACATTACCATCGGCCCTTGACTACTACTACTACAACGATCATCGTCATGGAACAAGAGCCCCTAATTCTAGGGAGATCCTGGCTAGCAGAAATCATGGCAGTTGCCTTTCCAATACATCAATGTTTCAAATTCAAACATCAGGGGAGGATAGTCACCTTTCGTGAGGGGATGATTAGGGCACAGACGTCACAAGAGCCCACTAATGGAGAACCACCCTCACAATCGCCCAACGGGTGGTATAACCATGCCAACGACAGCCTCAAGCGTGGCACGAAAGACCAAAAGCACGAGGGCTAGTGAAGTCACGACAAAAGTGATAAAAACAATGATAAAAATACAGGAGTCGCCACCTAGTCTACTTAAAGTGATAATGGACAAAAGTTATAGCAAATTATGGGTATAATGGCTGGAGTTTCTCTAGGCAAATGAACAGCCAGCGACTTGGAGTCGAGCTGGTGCGCCACCTAAGTGTTCTAGTAAGGTGCGCCTAGTATGTGCGCCACATAAGTGTGCCAGGTAAGTGCTCTACTTTGGTGTGCTTATTTAGTGCTCCATTAAGATGTGCCATATTAGTGTGCTACAAGAATGTACCAAAAAGGTGTGCCATATAGCTATATCGGTCAAATGTGCTTAGCAGGATGCTGGATTTAATTCTGGGGTCTAGTCCATCACTCTAGGTTAGTTTGATGCACTTGGAGGATTCTGTTTGGGAAGCAAGATCTAAATTCATCACCACTAGATCCATTAACAAGCCACCTCAAAATCATGGTGTCTATAGATGCCCCTCCCTGAGCGAGGTCGAGGGACGGAGGGAACCGCAACCGTTACTCAAGGTTGACAAGAATCCCTATTTTGAGGCTACGGGAGATAATGTTTGCTATAGGCATTTGGTCACTTATTCGATGGATATACTGAAAGTCATAACCTGTTGCCGAATGCAAATGCAATGTGCAACTAATATGCATGCGAATCCCAAGCAAAATGCTGAAAATGCGATGCCAGAACAAATGCAAGAGCTGATGCTGAATGTAAATGCAACACTGACGCTAATGTTGCACACACAAGAATGGGTGTTTAAAGTAGATGCAATGCTGATGCTAATGTTGAAGTGATATTGCAAAAACTAAAGAAATCCTACGCACAGGGGGAACCACTGGTAGGGACATAACAAGTTGTCGGACTCATCAGCCAGATTATTAAGGTTATCAACCTAAGGAGGTGGGACATGACAAGTAAACCAAGTCTTGTCAACCCTGTCGCTAGAATGCTTGACGGTTGCCAACCAAGTAGTTGGTGGTACTAGCCTAAAGAAAACAATGGCATGACAAAACACATTATTTGTCAAGCAAGAAAGGAGGCCTTATCCGCAAGGACTTAGGGCAAGCAAAGGGATTTTACACCCACAAAGATCCAAGAAAGAAAAGGATAAGACCTTGATTGCCCGGTCAAAGATCGACTTTGACCACCTAGTCAAAGTCAAGTAGTAGGATTTCGCGCTTGTGAAAATTCAAAGAAAAAGGAAAGGATAGAACCTCGATCGCCCAGTCAAAGGTCGACTTTGACCGCTTGGTCAAAAGTCAAACAAAAGGATTTCATGTCTGCGAAAATCCAGGGAAAAGGACAGGATAAGACCTCAATCGCCCGATCAAAGGTCGACTTTGACTACTAGTCAAAAGTCAAACAGCAGGATTTCATGCCTGCAAAAAATCCAGGGAAAAGGACAGGATAGGACCTTGACCACCTGGTCAAAGGTCGACTTTGACAACCCGATCAAAAGTTAAACAGTAGGATTTCGCACCCGCGAAAATCCAGGGAAAAGGATAGGATAGGACCTTGATTGCATGGTCAAAGGTCGGGTTTGACCGCTCTGTCAAAAGTCAAACAGTAGGATTTCGCATGTGCGAAAATCCAAGGAAAAGGACAGGATAGGACCTTGACTGCCCAGTCAAAGGTTGACTTTGATCGTTGGTCAAAAGTCAAATAGTAGGATTTTGTGCCTGTGAAAATCCAGGGAAAAAAAAGGATAGGACCTCGACCGTTCAGTCAAAGGTCGACTTTGACTACCCAGTTAAAATGCAAATAGCAAGATTTCGCGCCCGCGAGAATCCGGGAAAAAGAAAATGATAGGGCCTCGATTGCCCAGTCAAAGGTCGACTTTGACCACCCAGTTAAAAGTAAAACAACAGGATTTCGCGTCCAAGAAAATCCAAGGAAAAGCAAGAGATAGGACCCTGACCGTCCTGTCAAATGTAGACTTTTACCCCCAGTCAAAGTCAAACAACTGGATTTCGCGCCCGCAAAATTCCAAGGAAAAAGAAACGACCTGGAAGCAGAATTTCATCAGCTTGGCATGAGAATCCGAAAAGAAAAGTGATAATCCCTGTATTATCCCATAGGAAGGAAGTTCGCTCTAGTTACGCCCTAAAGGACAAAAAATTAATTGTGCTTGCTGTTGGCTCCATGGCACGGAAACCTATGTTCTTGCTGAGGTGCATGTGAATTATTCTCTGAAAGGTCCCTACTGAGGTTTCAATCTCCTCTAGCCTTGTTTATAAGCTTTGCAAGAAGTTATGATCTATTCGTAATTTTCCAAAATCAAGGGACTTTATTGTAAATTAGCCTGATATGACAAATTTTTGATGGTTGTATTGGTGATGTGCTTTAAATTTTGAAATTCTACTGAGTATTTGCAAATTTCTGTTTCAAACATAACTTCCCACATCCTTCGTGGGTTATTCTGCAAATTTTACAATGTTAAGGGATTTTCTGCAAATTATCCAGTGAACTTTTTGAGGACCATGTGCTTATTTTCCTTGAAACTTTGCAATTCGTCCTTTAAATGCAAACTACGTTGAAGGTAAAAATGTAATTTTCTTAGCTATTTTGCATTTTAGACCTTTGAAATTATACTATTTGCATTGCTGATATATGACAGAACTCACTGGATAACTACCAAGTCTATTTTATCTTGGAGCTACAAATGAACTATGCTCCATGACCCTTCTCTCCTTCCTTTCTTTATTTCTTTCTCCCTCTTTATTCTCCTTCTTCATTTATTCATTCATTTTCTTCCTTTCATTTTCCCCACTTCATTTCACCTATGCCCCTTCTTCCTCCTCTTCATTTTCTCTCCACCTCCCAACGAAACCCATCCTCCCCTCTCATCTTCTCTCTTCCTCCTCCTCCCAATGGCCACACTCCTTCCTCCTCTCCTCAAGGTTGATGGTGGGTGCTCGTGTTGGTGCGCCGGCTAGGTGCTCAGATCCGATGCGACGGCTTGGCGCAGGAGCTTTGTACGGAGACGGCTTGGCTCGGCGGCGGCGGTAGCGGTGATGGACCAGACCGTCCGGGATTGGTTGGTGAGGGTCTCACCAGTGGAGGTGCTCCCTTCTTTCTGATCTTTTCTTCTCATGTTTGCTTGCCCCCCTTTTCGTTTTGCTTGCTTCTGGTTTGGATGGCTGGTGGGTTGGTGGGTTTGGTGGATGGATGGCTGTGCGGGTGGTTGCCAGTGGTGTAGGGGTCGTATGGATGGTGGAAGATGGTCCGGCGGGTGGCTGACAGGAGGTGGTGGAGGTGGATCGGGTTCCGACGGGATGTTCGTGGAGGTGGAGTGGCTAGCTGTTCAAGCATTCTAGCGAGCCGTGCGGGTATTGGGCGTGGCGTGCATGGTGGTCACGTCGGTGGTGGGTTCTGGCAGACTGACCGTGGAGGTGGAGTGGTTGGCGGTCGAGTTTTGGGTTGTGTGGTGGAGTGGCCGACGGTTGCGTGGTGGTGCAGGTTGTGGGTTGGTGGCAGGTCACGCCGGCAGGTGGTGATTGGTCAGCGGTGTGGCGGTGCATGGCTCTGGTTTGGGCATTCTGGTGGACTGACCGACAGTATAAGTGGAGTAGGGGCTTTGATGCTGGGTAGTTTTGCAAAATAAATTTTATTTCATAGATCCATGAATTAATCTTGAGTTACATGCCATTTATGCCATAGAACTTAGCTTGAAAGTATGACTTCTCCCCAATATGATTGAACATATACGCCCTTTAGTCATTCTGAATCACTTGAAATATGACTCTGTCCATGAACTAAATCATGAGTTGCCAGTTTTTTAAAGCTTGAGTCAACTTTGTCATTTAAGTCAACTTTTCATTTAGCAACTCATGTCTAAGCAAAACAATTGTAGAACAACAACAATGTCAATAACAAAACAGTGACAAACAAAATTGTAGAGCAGTAAATGCCCATGTTTTCATAGCAACAGTGATGAGCCCTCCCTTGTAAACTCTAATAGCAATAACAACTATGCCCAATAACAATAATGGTCATAACTCCCATATTTTCATGTAACTACTTTCTTTTCTTTTAATAATGGACCCCATTTTGCAATATTGGGCTGCATCTCGTTTAATATGCACTTTTGTAAAAAGAACTGTTGATACCAAAATGTTGTAGTGCATTCTAATGTGCTTTGTTTGTGCATATCATGCTTTTTATTCTGCCATTTACTACACATTTTATGAATGTAGCTAATCGACAATACTTGCAATGCCATGTTTTACTTCGAGACTCGAGCTTTGCTATGCCTGAATATACTGCACTTCCTTTATTATTCTGCTATTAAAAATCCAGGCTTGACCTTTGTTTCCTTGTAGGATGACTCGGTCCCCAAGGGGGAGAGCTCACAACTTCCCCAGGACAGATCTTCTAGTTCTCGCCCACGGTGGCGAGGCAGCTCTTCGAGATCTCGGACTTCTAGTAACTCGGCACCTGCTATCCCCGTCGAGGTAGGCTTGTTTGGAATGACTTGTGCTTGTAATGTAAATTTGACACTTTAATTAACAGTTGTACTTTCAGGAATCCGACAATTTCGTGGGGCAACTACTCAGCAGTGATCACATCTGTGGGAACGCAGATTTTGAGGTAACCATCTTCGATCTTCCTTTAGCCTGTCTTGGCTTTGGCACTACTGCTTCCCTAATCTTGTATCTGTTTTGTCATTGTTGTTTCAAGTTGGGGATGCTAACCAGGTAATGTGATGTCATTGGGCTCCTATGCTTAATCATTTCCGCCGCCTGCATGAGTTTCTATAGGATTTCTTGCTCCACCGGTTTCCGTTTGGAATGACTTGTGCATATCATGCTTTCAGGAAAACATGTATCTAATCTCCTAATCATGGCATATGCAAAAAAGGAAAGAAAACAACCAAAGCAAACATCAATCAACAAACAAAAAGCATGTGCAAAAGTGGTGGCATAGAAAATGTGTAAAAAGAAACACCATCATACAAAAGGCCTGCACAAAAATGTAAACAAGGCACAACTTTTGCTACAAGAAAGGAGAAGTCAAAGTAAACAAATAAGGAGCAAATGAGCAAGCACAGAAAAACTAAAGTAAACAAGAAAACCAAAACGAAAGTCGAGATCTGGTTATTCTTAGTGGAGTTACCAGTTCCTGTAACTATACCGGCGACAGCCTCGAGCGTGGTATGAAAGGTTAAATGCACGAGGGTCAACGAAGTCACGACAAAAGTGATAAAAAAAATGATAAAAATACGAGAGTGTCACCTAGTCTACTTAAAAACAGGTGACGAGGAAAACAATTTTAAAACACTAAAGCTATGCAATAAACAAATGGAAAAGGTCATCATGAACCAGAAAATTGGGCAAAGATCTCTGTTACGTACGGGGAAGGTATTAGGCACCCTATTGCATCTGAGAAATCGGTCTTTCGTGGTTTTCTCGTTTACTTATATGGAAATGTTGCCTATTCAACTTGTTTCTGTATGCTCAGGGGCGATATGTAATGTCATGCTACATGCAAGTTGTGCCTTATGCTAAATATGGGTAAAGGGACTATAGGATGTGTCCTAATACTCTGAAAGGTCACTCAAGTTGTGGATCAAACATCGGTGCAAAAATATTACAAGGATATAACCATAGATCCAATAATAATGAGTGGTTAACATCCTCACTTTGTTATATGCAAAATCTAAGCTATCATGCATAAATGAGTATGAAATCAGATTGATGTCATCTTGATATATCTAGGAGAACGCACAAAGAGAACCACAGGCAAAACAAATCGGGAACCATGCTAAATACCATGCCAAAAGGGCACTGCTGGTGCACTGAAACAGGTAGGTGTGCCTATTTGGTGCACCAGAATGGTGATCCAATTTGGTCCGCCACTTAAGTGCTCCACTAAAGTGTACTAACAATGTGTGCCACCGAAGTGAAACCCAAAAATTGCAGAACAGGCAGTCAGTTGGACTGATTGCTATGCGATATAAAATCTTGCAAATATGCTCGAGACCATCTGAAAATGCATCCTAGACATCAAAAAAAACCTGATCACATAAAAGAAAGAGTGAACCCATGACACCATGACATGGGTCTTGTGCTCAAGGGCAATAAGCTTCACACAAGACTACATATTCCTACTTAGATAAAAAATCATGGGACTATGACTAATGCATAAAGTCAGCACCAAAACACATGCAAGAAGGACAACATAGATACATACAACAAAAAGGGAATGAACTCATTAAACCATTCCTATTGAATAAAACACAAATCCGCCAAATATTACATATCTCTAAGATTCAGTAAAAAAGAGACAAAATGCAAGCATATATCTCATCCAACAATACAAGAACATGCCATGATTGGTATAGTTGTATAAAAGTCATGATCCGTGAGAATATCATGCACAATAAAATGATCCAACAAGTATAAAAATCAGCATATTCATCATATAAGACTTCTCTAAAATGAATCCATATTCATGAAAGGAAATCTAGCTATAAGAAAGTCTAGATGCCTACCTGTTGGTGTGCTCTTATACTCCTCCACATGTGATTCGAGATGGCCTTGATGGCTAAAGAAAACAGGGATCTCCTTCCTCCCAAATGGCCTCCAAGTGGTGCAAAATAAGGAGCTTGGTAGAAGCTATGTATGAAGGGGGGCTTTTCCTATACTAGGTGGATGATCTGCTACTCAAGGGTGAGTGTTCTTGGCTCTAGATAATGCTAGGACGTGGGTGTTTGTGCTAGAAACAAAGGCTCTTCCTTTCTCTCTTCTTCCAACCCTTTCTCCCAATGACTACCAAGAGTTTATATAGGGAGTGCTTGGAAGTTCTAAAGGCTCAAGAAACCAAGAGACCTCCCCTAAGACCAAGAGATATGATCGTTATGCTGATAATGGACGAAAGTCATAGCAAATTATGGGTATAATGGTTGGAGTTTCGCTAGGCAAATGAATAGCCAGTGACTTGGAATCGAGCTTGTGCGTCGCCTATGTGCTTCAGTTAGGTGTGCCAATAAGGTGCGCCTAGTATGTGCGCCACATAGGTGTGCTAGGTAAGTGCTTTACTTTGGTGTGCTTATTTAGTGCTCCAATAAGATGTGCCATATTAGTGTGCTTCAAGAATGTACCGAAAAGGTGTGCCATCTAGCAATATCAGTCAAATGTGCTAAGTAGGATGCTGGATTTAATTCTAGGGTCTAGTCCATGACTCTAGGTTAGTTTGATGCACCTGGAGGATTCTGTTTGGGAAAGCAAGATCTGAATTCATCGCCACTGGATCTATCAACTAGCCGCCTCAAAATTGGAGTGTCTACATGTGGTCGATAGGAGGATGGATTGATGATCCTTACTGGCCTGAGGACGCACCAAGCTTCCAAGGATTTCAGGAAGGGACAAGCATGAGCCTCACACAAAGATATGTCCAGTCACCTTATGCGGGCCATATGTAGGAAGGCCCATCATTGCTCTGCCATAGACAAATCAAGAGCCAAGGGAAGTCCCTACGAAGAAGGCCTATGTCACTGATCAAGTCTGTCCAAGCTCATGAAGCTCATCAACAGGCCCCTATTACAAGAACAAGTTGAATTTCAAATCAAGTTACGTTATCTCCAGCCACTGTAGAAAGAGTCTCACCTCTCTTGCAATGAGAGTTTGATGTACCCAGAAGGGTAAAGGGAGAGTTCGACATCCTGGAATAGCCAAGAACGATGCAAGCAAGGATATCCATCTACGAGCTAATCAAAGCCTCTGAGCGACATCGTGATATCCTAATGGACGTCCTAAAGAGAGCCCAAGTGCTAGAAGACATGCCTACGGAATCCCTAGTGGCGATTGTAGCCTTTGTTGAACCTACTTTATTCTTTACAAATTCTGAACTGGCTCCTCCCAAAAAGAGGACTTTACCTTGAATTGTTATTGTAAAAATAAATAATTATGAACTTTCTGGTGTGTTAGTTGATACATGGGTGACTTTAAATATATGCTCCCTAGAAACTTTTAATATGCTTGGATTTAAAGAAGATCAAATGTGCCTAGTAGTTCTAACAGTGTCAAGATATGACAACAATACAAAAAAGGGGCATGGCAGAATCAATGTCAAGATCACCATTGGCTCAATGGAAATCGAGATTGAGCTAAAAATAATTGATGCACCTATCTCCTATCGGCTCATCTTAGGGCGTCAATGGATTGAGAAAATCAGGGTTGTCACCTTCCCACGCCATCAATGCATAAAGTTCCCTCATCAAGGGAAAATAATCAAGGTTAAGGGAGATAGGCCAACCGAAGTTGAGGCACATCTCATGATAGTCCCAACCACCACACCAGCGCTACCATCTGCTGCTCTAGAGAAAGATACAAAAGTTAAGGTAGTAAATAATGTGAAGCAAATCTTTGTTCCTCAAAGCCTAGATGCAACCCCATCTCTTTTCCTAGAATACATGCAAAAATCGTGGGAGCTTCTCCTACACATAGGCTATAGGTCGGAAAAAGGACTGGGACATCAAGAGTAGGGAATGGTGGACATGCTTAAGACGTTCAAAGAACACAATGGAACGAGACTAGGGTACCTTTGGTACCTATCAAAGGATCTCGCTAAGCCACTGACCTGGACGATGTCGAACCATTTCTTATCAATTGGGCTTCAATTCAAGAATAGCCTTACTTTGAAAAGGATTGCTGATCTGCCATCATCCATCCCACCAGCTATCCAAGCTCCCAGATCCTCCATCAATCCAACAAAAGCTTTCTCTCTCTCTCTCTCTCCAGATGTCTCCCCACTCTCTTTAGAAGAAGCCTCTAGTAGTGCTCTCCCAGCCTCCGATCACTCTCCTAGCTCTCCGAAGTTTCCTCCACCTTTGGACATCTCAACAGATAACTCATCCAAAGCACTCCCTATAAAAGTAGAAGCCGAGTACACCAACGCCTTCAACCTCGGCAACCTCACCACACTCTTCAGCAACTTGCGACCTTGCCCCTCTAAGCAAGACGGGGCCAGGGCCATTCACTAAGCTAGATGGTGAAGCGCCTCTGACAAGGAGGCAAACCTAGGGCCACTCCTAGCCTTGAAAATAATTTCTTTCCTATTTTGGACACTTTTCTTTTATTTTCGTACAATTTACTTTTCAACACTTTATTTTCTAGGGTAGATAATAAAAGGGAAGGTAGTGGAGGACATGGTTTGGACGGCCTAACTACCACCATGCCCTCGCAAAGGGTATCTAATAACTCCATCAAGTGTGCAGTCCAAGCAAGAAAGGAACCAATCACGTAGACTATCAGAGTCTGTCACTACACCACAACGTTCCCACAAGAGCTAGCACAGTCCCATGCTATCTTTCTAATTGAAGAAGTATCAAGCATAACTGGCAAAAATACCAGGAACTATGAAGTCTACGAGTTGGTGAACATAGACGAAGACCCAGATGAAGAAAAGACAATGGGCCAAATCGTTTTCGACGAAATGATGAATGGACTAAGGTCGCTGCGGAAAACATAGAGGAAATAAATCTAGGAACTAAGGAAGACCCAAGACCAATCTGAATCAGCTTCAAGCTCAACTTGAATGAACGACAATGAATGATAAGTCTACTCAAGAAGTATGTAAGAGTTCTGGCTTTCTCCTACAAAGAAATGCCTAACTTGGAGTCATCCCTGGTAGAGCACAGACTCCCCCTCAAGCTAGGTGCAAGGACCATAAAGCAGAAACTCTAGAGATTATGATTAGAACTAGTGCAAAAGGATCAAAGAGGAGATAGACAAGCTGCATAAAGCCAAGTTCATCTGAGTGGTGGTCTACCCTTTATGGATTGCCAACAGAGTCTCGGTTATGAAGAAAGATGGCAGAGTATACATCAACTACAGGTACCTCAACAAGGCTTGCCCAAAGGATGATATCACCCTGCTACATATCGACATCCTCATAGACAACACCACAGGCCATGAAATGCTCTCATTCGTGGACGGTTTCTCTGGATATAACCAGATCAAGCTCATGGAAGAAGATCAAGAGAAGACTTCATTCACAACTCCATGGGGGACCTATTGTTACGTCATCATGCCCTTCGGTCTGAAGAACACTGGAGCCACCTACTAGAGAGCCATGATGGCGATTTTTCATGACATGATGCACGATTGCATGGAGTGTTGTGTGGATGATCTGCTGGTGAAGTCAAAACAAAAGAAGGACACTTCGAAGCTTTAGATAGAGTACTCTAAAGGACAGACCAATAGAACCTCTAGATGAATCCAAAGAAGTGTGTCTTTGGGGTAACCGTCGGAAAATTGCTTGGGTTCATTGTAAGTAAGAGGGGAATAGAGGTCAACCCTATAAAGGCCAAAGCGATCGCAGAAATGCCACCTTCAAAGAACATCAAGGAGATCAAAGGACTCATAGGGAGATTACAATTCATCCAAAGTTTTATCTCCCAACAAGAAAAAAAGTGTAAACCCTTCTGTGAGCTACTGAAAGGCGGCACATAGCTCAAATGGGATGAGGCCTGTCAAAAGACATTTAATGACCTGAAACTCTACCTCCTCAACCCTCCAATACTAGTTGCACCAGTTCTTGAGCAACTACTCCTGCTATACCTGGCGGTCATCGGCAACTCGCTAAGTGTCGATCTAGCTCAACACGACAAAACGAGGAAGAAAGAAAAGGTTGTCTACTACTTGAGCAGGATGTTTGTGGAATACTAGAAGAAGTACTCCCAGATCGAGAAACACTGCCTAGCACTAGTATGGGTTTCCCAGAAGCTCAAACATTACTTCCTAGCACACAAGGTCTACTATATAGCCAAGATGGACTCCATCAAATATATGTTCGAGAAGACCGCATTGTCCGAAAGAGTCGCACACTAGTAGATGCTCCTTACAGAATTCGACATGTAGTTTGTCACATAAAAGGCAATCAAGGGACAAGCAATCGTAAATCTACTCATCGGACTACCTTTGCTAGAATATCAACAAGTCTCAACCGACTTCCCAAACAAAGAAATCCTTGTCATCAACAACGTCGCCCAGCTAATCAAAGAATGAACTCTTCAGTTTGACGGGAAACTCAATTCGTAAGGAGCCAAAATAGGGGCAATGCTTCTTGTGACCATGCCAGTGGAACCCTGCATGACACCACGGTCCATGGAAACACACGAGGAGTTCCGATATGGTCACGGTAAAGATGGTGAATCCGAAGGAGACTAGACTCAGAAATACCAAAGAAAGATAAGAAAAATAAATGGAAAAAGAGTCGCCACCTAGTTTTCTAATGGAAAGATGAGGAAAACCAAGATGCATATGAACGCAAGAAAATAATGTAAATGAATGGGTGTATACTCTGTGCCTAATGGATGCAACACTTAACCATTGTGGGCTAGAGAAAGGGTAAGGATTCTTGTTACGCATGGGGAAGGTATTAGGCACCCCTATATGCCCGAAGAATTCGATCTTTCTAGGTTTCCTGCTTGCAAATGATCTAGTGTGTGTATGCTTGTCTACTCTTAATGTACATGCCTAAGATGAATACGAAAATATGACAAATCGAAGAGAAGAAATGAATAAAAGAGAAATGATAAGGAAAATAATCCAAGAGACAATGTAGGCATTGAAAATGCCACTTTACTATATGTCCTTGGGCGGTGAGGAAAATCATGAAAATCAGAAATATTCAGAAAGTATCATGTAGAACAGCGAAAACTTAGGAAATCCGAGAAAATTAAATGAGAGAAAAACAATCCTCATTCGGGTCAATGTCGGCATTGTCAAGCCTGTTAATGTATGCCCTCAGGCGATGAAAGTCCAAATCAAATCAAAATCATGAAAATTGGAAGAAATCTAGAAAATAATGCGAAAACTAAGTTTGAAATGCGTGCATGATGCAAGAAAATAGGTATGAGAATATATAAATGAAAAAGGGTAACAAAATGTACAAAATGAAAGTATGGGTGAGACATGTAAATTTCTAGAGGCCTCTATGTAAAAATTACATGCTTTAGGGTAAAGACTGAGATTTCTAGGGTTAATTCAACAAAAATGATAAAGAAAATACATTTTATGTAATTTTAGGGAAGTTGAAGGTTAAATGTCCAAAACTGTGCATTTTTTTGGTAAAATTAGGATTTCTAGGGTCGAATTTGCAAATTTGCCAGCAAAACAAGTGTTTAGTGTAATTTTAATGAAATTTAGGGTTAAATGTGCAAATTAGTGGACTCATAAATGAAAATATAAATTTCTAAGGATTGATTTGCAAAAGTGCCATAAAAACATGCATTCAGTGTAAAATTTGAGAAGTTTAGGTTTTAAAATGAAAATCTGTGCACATTTTGAGTAAAAACTTGAATCTCCAGGGCTTAGTCTTTAAATGTGCCAAAAAATCATCTTCTAGTGCAATTTTAGTGAAGTTCAAGGTTTTATGTGCGAATTATGGACTTAAAGTGAATGAAAACTAAATCAGAGGGTTTTAAATCAGAGTTTAAAACCTAAGAATTAGTAAAAGAAAACATAAGGGCCACATTGCAAATTTACCAAAACAAAACATTGTTAAAATGATTAAAAAATAAATGCAGGGACTGATATGCAAAATAAAGGACCTAAATGCAAACATAAGAAAAGAAAAGAAGTTTTTTAAAAGAAGTTTTAAAAAAACAATCAACGGTCGTCGGCCACTGCACCTTGCCGTCAACGACCGTTTGGGAAGCCATCCAAGGCTTCCCTGATGGTTGATCTGGCATCCAAACACGAGTGAAGCAAAAGGGAAGAAAAGGGAGGAGATCCAACGACTTTGATTGGACATCCAACAGTCTGATTTCTCCTCCCACCTCGCTTGTCAGCGTCGTGACTTCGACGACGAGCCCGAGAAGAAAGAGTTATTGGAGGCAATGGCGCGGCGTTTCGAAGCTTCTGGAAGGTCGACAACGTGCAGAGGAGAGTTTTCCACCATCTAGAAGCAAGAAACACTACTCTCGTTCCCCTCTCGATCAACTTCTGTGTCATCTCCGGCGACGGCGATTGTGGGAGGAACTCGTGGATTGGAGGAGGGCTCTGAAGCTTCTGGCAGCCTAAGAGAAAGGAGGGGAAGGTGTTCCAATGATCAGAGTGGAGCTACGAGGCGGGAGGTGCTCGGACGATCTTTACCAGGGATCGTCTTCTCTAGCGACGGCGATGCTACGACCAGCGAGCTACTTCCAG
This sequence comes from Posidonia australis, assembly GCA_024699735.1. Lineage (NCBI taxonomy): Eukaryota > Viridiplantae > Streptophyta > Magnoliopsida > Alismatales > Posidoniaceae > Posidonia > Posidonia australis. Next base: position 16,135 of record JAMKQA010029539.1, read on the forward strand.
TGGCTTCCAGGGGGGCTGTGTGGCTTCCAGAGTGGAGGAGGAGGAGCAAGAGAGGACCTAGACTAATCACTCCACATACACCAGGGCACAAATCACTCAATGGATTCATGCCCCCACCTCTCCTGCCAGAAAAATGGGTTTGACGACCCATAAAACCTGAAATTCTGGTCAAGGAGCTTCAATTCTTCACTGGAATAACTCCAGGAAGGCTAAGGAAGACCTAAGAAACAAAAATGGAAGAAAATTGAGCTTTGATCATGGAATACCTGAGCAGGCAGTGGGTGGAGGCTATTCCAGTCGTTGGAGCTCGCCAGAGATGGTGGCTAGAGCCTTGAACTACTCATTTTTCGAGCCTTCTCAGTGGTCTGAAGCACCTTTATTGCTCTAGTTGGCTTGATTGCTCTTGTTTGAGTAGTCTCCCCTTGGTTTCTCTCCTCTCAAACTTTCTCTCATTTTTCAAGTTTTTCTCTCTCCTTTTTTTCAAGCTTATCCCCCCTCCCTTTTTTCTCTTGCAAATGAGGGTATTTATAGGCTTGCAAATGGCTGAGTTGTTTGGGTTGTTATAGGTAGTTTGTTATGGGTTGTTGTAGGTAGTTAGAAGTTGTTACAATTTGTTATAGGTTGTTATAATGAAGGTGGGGAGTGGTTTGGGTTTGTTTAGGTGGTTAAAGGTTGTTATAGGTTATTATGGGTTGTTGTGAAGGAGTGGGAAGTGGTTAGGTTTGTTTAGGTGGTTGAGGTTGTTATAGGTTGTTATGATAGAGTGGGAAGTGGTTAGGGTATGTTTAGGTGGTTAGACGTTGTTATAGGTTGTTATGGGTTGTTGTGATGGAGTGGGAAGTGGTTAGGATTTGTTTAGTTTGTTAGAGGTTGTAATAGGTTGTTATGGTGGAGTGGGAAGTGGTTAGGTTGTTAGGGTTTTGGATTAGGGTTTTGGGTTATAGCTTAGGGTTAGGTTTAGGTTTAAGGTTCAACTGCAAGTATATAGGGTGTCTACAGATGCCCTTCCTTGAGCAAGGTTGGAGGACAAATGGAACAGAGACCGATAGTTAGGGTTGACAAAGAAACCCTTTCCCCTCTTACAAGGAAAAGAGAACAAGATGAAAAGACCACTGCTTTCATAGCACACGCTAAGAATCAAATGGCACAAAGTTATCAGACTTGTGAACCGGATAGTTTGGGTTATCAGCCCACTCCGAAAAATGTAATGGTTGTCAACCAGCCTGAACTTACCCTGTTTTGAACTTACCAACAGAGAGATGGCAAGTTTCGGACTTACCGACTGGAGGGTGATATGGTAAGTTTCAGACTTACCGACCAAGAGATGGCAAGTTTCGGACTTACCAACTGGAGGAGTGATATAGCAAGTTTCGAACTTACCGACCGAGAGATAGCAAGTTTTGAACTTATCGACCGAGAGATGGTAAGTTTCGGACTTACCGACTGAGAGGGAATATGGCAAGTTTCGGACATATTGACCAAGAGGATATGGCAAGTTTCAGACTTACCGACCAGGAGATGGCAAGTCTCAGACTTACCGACTGAGAGATGGCAAGTTTCGGACTTACCGATCGAGAGATGGCAAGTTTCAGACTAATCGACCGAGAGATGGTAAGTTTCAGACTTACCGACAGGAGGGGATATGGCAAGTTTCAGATTTTTTGATCGAGACATGGCAAGTTTCAGACTTACCGATCGAGAGATGAGAAGTTTTAAACTTACCAATCGGAAGGGATATGGTAAGTTTCAAACTTATCAATCGAGAGTTGACAAGTTTCAGACTTACTGACCGAAAGGGATATGGTAAGTTTCAGACTTACCGACTGAGGGATGGCAAGTTTCGGACTTACCGACTGAGAGATGGCAATTTTCAAACTTACCGACCGAGAGATGGCAAGTTTCTGACTTACCTATCGGAGGAGATATGGCAAGTTTCAGACTTACCGACTGAGAGATGGCAAGTTTCGGACTTACCGATCGAGAGGTGATATGGCAAGTTTTGGACTTATTGATTGAGAGATGGTAAGTTTCGAACTGACTGACCGGGTGATATGGTAAGTTTCAGACTTACCGATCGAGAGATGGCAAGTTTCAGACTTACCGACTGAGAGGGAATTTGGCAAGTTTCGGACTTACCAACCAAGAGGATATGGCAAGTTTCAGACTTACCGATGGGGAGATGGCAAGTTTCGGACTTATTGACCGAGAGATGACAAGTTTCAGACTTACAAATCAGAGGGAATATGACAAGTTTCAGACTTACCAATCGAGAAATGACAAGTTTTGGACTTATCGACCGAGAGATGGCAAGTTTTGGACTTACCGATCGGGGGGGATATGGTATGTTTCAGACTTACCAATCGAGGGATGGCAAGTTTCGGACTTACTGATTGGAGGAGATATCGCAAGTTTCGGACTTAACGACAAAGAGATGGCAAGTTTCGGACTTACTGATCGAGAGGGAATATGACATGTTTCGGACTTACAAACTAAGAGATGGCATGTTTAGGACTTATCGACCGAGAGGTGATATGACAAGTTTCTGACTTATCGACCAAGAGATGCAAGTTTTGGACTTACCAACTAGAGGTGATATGACAAGTTTCGGACTTACCGATCGAGAGATGACAAGTTTTGGACTTACTGACTAGAGGGCATATGGTAAGTTTTGGACTTACCGTCTGAGAGACGACAAGTTTCCTACTTATTAACTGGAGGGGTGATATGGCAAGTTTCGGACTTACCGACTGAGAGGTGGCAAGTTTCGGACATACCGATCCAATGGGAATATGGCAAGTTTTGGACTTACCAAACAAGAGGTTATGGCAAGTTTCGGACTTACTAACCGGGAGATGGCAAGCTCAGGACTTACCAACTGGAGGGGTGACATGGCAAGTTTTGGACTTACTGATCGAAAGATGGCAAGTTTCGGACTAACCGACTGAGAGATGGCAAGTTTCGAACTTACCGACTGAGAGATGGCATGTTTCGAACTTACCGACCAGAGGGGATATTGTAAGTTTCGGACTTACCGACCGAGAGATGGCAAGTTTCAGACTTACCGACTAGAGGGAATATGGCAAGTTTTAGACTTATCGACCAAGAGATGGCATGTTTAAGACTTACCGACCGAGAAGGAATATGACAAGTTTCAGACTTACCAACCGAGAGGTGACAAGTTTCTAACTTATCGATCGAGTAGTGATATAACAAGTTTCGGACCTATTGACCGAGAGATGGCAAGTTGACGGATGCCAATCAGATAGTTTGGGATATCAGCCCAAAGGGATATATCTCTGGGTTCTGTTTCTTCTAAATTGAGAATCCAGAGGGAAAGGACCTCATCCATCTTGGAGTAAAGTCAAGAAGAATGTCTTTGAACTCCATCCTCTCAGACACAAATCAGGGAGATAAGGTTGCAGGGGTCCTGACCAACTATTTAGCTGAAAATTTTTGCCAAAGGGACTATATTCACAAGTACTAGTGCACCCTGAATCATCGTCGCTGTGTGGGATATCAGTTAAGACAATTAGGGATTAGCTGTTTATGCCCAATGCCATCATGAATTCAGAGTGTTTGTGACATGTCAACGATTCTCCAGACCTAATGCTTGACTCACTGAGTGTCCTACTGTAGTTGTCGCTTTGTAGGAATCAATATGTAATGAATGTCACTTCTCAAAAGGAATGTGCACTTGACCATCATTCCAAAGATAATTTGCACCAAGCGTTCTCAAAATAGTCCTCCTTTCCATAAAACAGCTTACATGCCCCAAGTCAAAGACTCTAGTTCAGTTACATAGTAAGTTGGTATTCTGTCAGGCACCTGATACGTGACTTTTGACCAAAGAGCAGTTGACATGCCCCTAGTATCGAATTGGCTGGACATTACTTGAGAGTATGGAGTCTTGGAAGCCAGACTGTAACTATAGATGCACCACGAACCATTGGAGTAATTGAGACTATCATTAGTCAAAGCAAGTGATGCATTCATCTAGTGACAAGAAGTATGTTTACCCAACTACCATCCTATATTGTACTTGGAAGACAAAAGGAATTGTGATAACTTGATAAAGGCCTTTGATTGGGATTGTAGCTTGCCTTTGATTGGTATGTCTAGGCTTTGTCCTACTCAACCATGGTGTTTATCGATTCTCTACTTGACCGTGCTACTGTAGGACATTCTCCAGATTATATTTACCAAATTCTGGATTGCTGCATGGAGATCACAGTCATGCTGTTGTCTTTGCTAATCATTTGATGTGTGGGTCCTGATCAGAGAACAACCGACTTGGCCTTGATGAACCAAGTAGCAGATTGTGTGAGCCAAGCTAGAAAGCAGTTGACATGCCCCTAGCATAAAAGGCAAATGATGCTCAATGAAAACAGAAATCAGATCAAGAGATACCAAGGCAAAACAGATGCCTCTGGCATCAAGTCAGGCTACCACGAGAAGTGTTGGGCACCACTCAAAGATGTAAAGACTTGAGGATTAGGCTGTGACTGTAGGCGCACTTTGAATCACCGAAATGGTGGAGGTTGATTCTGGTTGAGGCCAATGACACAATTGTTTACTGACTGGAGGCATGCATATTCATCCACTATCCTAAGCTACACTCAGATGGTAGGATGTGATGTGATAAATCGTAGTCTGTCTTAGGCTGGTATGTCAAGGCTATTCTATGTTGAACTGCTTATTGTGTTCTTGCTGCAAACATGTACTTGGCAGTGTTAACCTCAGGCATTCTCCAAATAATGTTTACCATACCTGAACTACTGTGGAGGAGTTGCTGTCATGCTATTGATTTTGCAAGTCCATGTAGCTCGTGCACTAACTGGTGTCCTTGCTGCATATGCTCTTTAACCAACGAGCAGTTGAAATGCCCTAGCTAAAAGCTTTTGGAAAAACCCTGTTGAACAAATCCATATGCAAGCAAAAAGATTCATCCAAGCAAATTTGTGATGAATATGATTATTGTGGTGGACTCTATTATGGTGAGCAATTTAATTATTTAAGAGTGACCTTATTGTTTGATCAAAAAATGCATGTCATGTTGACTAGGTGGGATTTTAGTTGCTTGTTATATGCATTTATTGCTTTGCTTGTTCACTGAGTTCATTTTCTAGATCGCTCTTACTTAGTTCGACTATTTGTCTACCCTCAGTTAGGTTGGAAACTGTATGCCTGTTAGAAAAAGATGACACCTTCAACTCAGTTGACATTACAGATTCACAAGCCATAAGTGGCTCTCGATGGGTAGTGGTAGCATTCAAACTCACTATAAGGTAGTGTAATGGACCTAGCTACATGCCAAACTCCTTAGGGTCCTGCACCTTTTTTTTTTTAATATCATTGACTTTTCTTTTGCTCCCATAGGCACGCAGCTTCACTCTAACCTTGACTTGGAGATAATAGGCACCCAATCTATTCTGGAGGCCTTTATTGCAAGAGGATGGGTCAGTCTCTCAAAGATGTAATTTTACTGAGCGCATACTCCAACTCCTCTCCAAGCTATGGTAAGGGTAGAGTTACGTCGCACACCTCTCTCTCTTGGGCTAACTTCTGTCTTCACCTTCTATCTTCTCTATTCTTTTATGCCTTTGTAAATGTATGTTTTTTTTCCTAGCTTACATCTTCAGTCACCCCTACCATTTTATCTCCCTTTTGGAGGTGCAGGATCCTTGCGAAGTTTGGACATTTTGTCCAACTTTGATGTCGATGGCTCCCTTGCTAACTTGGTTGTCTAAGTAGTGACAACTGAGGTGGGATAATCCCTTCCGACACAGGTGAACTTTACTATTTTTCATCATCGAGCAGAATCTTATTAGCAAGCAAACTATTATTTTCTGTTGCTTTTAATGTTTTTCTGTCTTGTGTTTCTCTTTTTTTTTTCTTTTCTTTTTTGACTCTTGTGATTTTTTCATTTTCTTTTTTGTGTTTTGATGTGTGGTGATGCAAAAAGGAAACATCATAGGAAACAAAAGAAATGGATACGGCTCTAGTCCTTGTTGCTGCTGTTTTATGAATGCCATTGGGGTTCATAGTAACTCTTAGCAGTGCCACTGGAACCGAAGCCATTAAACTATCATTGAAACTGCAACTGTCACTGAGAATGTTGAATCTGCTGGTGACATTAGGACTGTATCTGTTGTTGGAGTTGATATCTACTGTGACAGTTGTCTCCTTCCAGATCCAAGGTATTTGCACGTGCTAGGTCAGATTGGTGCATGGCAAACTAGCAAACTTTTGGCTAGGCCCCCGTAGAGGAACAAGAACAAGAGTGGCACACGTGAGTGTCACCGAACAGAACTTGGGGTAAAGCAAGAGGACGAACAAGGCTGATGAGACCTAACTGATTCCTCGGGAAAGAACGGGGAGAGAAAGGATAAACCTCTAAAGTTCCAGCATCCTCTGAGCTTGCCGGCTCAGACAAGGTAAGGTCGACTATTCTAGAGTGTGCACGTGCATGTGCAGGTGTGGTGCAAGTGTATGTGTGTGCTGCCTTTTGTGGGTTGACAACAATGTCTCCATTGTCAATCAAATCCTAGATAGCATTCCAGAGAATGTAACACTTGTTTGTCAAATGTCCACGGACCCGATGGAATTGGCAGAACAAGTTTGTCTTATACCACCCGGGAAGTGGGTCTGGTGGTGGACGAATCTCCAGTAGCTGTAGGAATGGCGCAACTTTAGAAAAGATGTCGCTCAACAACTCCCCGAATGGGGGGTAGCCACTTCCTTATGGCGAGGTCACCTCTATCGTTGTTGCTGCCCTTGCTGAGCTAACACAACATGACATGTCGGCTCAACAGTGGTGTGTGGGTGTGTAATGCATGTAGAACTAGATGTTGGTGAGGATACCAACTTAGATGAGGGTGCTACATGTTGCGTGCCAACGACAATAATCTCACTATCGATCAAAGTCTGAATGACATTCCGTAGAGTGTGGCAATTATGAGTCGAGTGCCTCGAGGCTCGATGATAATCGCAGTATACGCTTGTGTCGTACCACCGAGGAAGTGAAGTTGGTGGGGGACGCAAAACCAGGAGTCTCAGAAGTGACACAACTTGAGGAAAAACAACGCTCAGCGGCTCACCAACTGGAGTGTAGTCGCTTTCAACGTGACGGCTTTGCTTTCGCTTTGGTTGTTGTCCTTGCCGAGCCAATGTGACGTGATGCATTGGCTTGACGATGGAAAGTGTGTGTACAGTGTGTAATGATGACCTTTGTGTTGGGACCTGAACCTGATGCTGAAGTGGGTAGTAAGTATGTTGTGTTGTGTGTGGTGTTGAGCGTAGGGGCAACAGTTGTGACACTGGTACGGCTCCGAGCGACGGACTTGAGAAATGTTGCATTCTCACACAACTAATGGGTTGGTTCTTAAGTGACTGTGATGCATGCTGTGACAAGTGCAATTGTAGTGCAGGAGGCAGATATAACGCCCCCATCTCTGGAGTGGTGTGAAGCTAGGGTGATGGTATGGCGATAATGTAGTGGGGTGAACCTGCAATGCTATAGTGGTCTGCACTAGAACCTCAGGAGTCAAAAAAGAAGGACACTCAACATGATCAAGAGAAAGGGGCATGTGCTCAAGCCTCTGGGCCAAACTTGCGTAGCCAAAGACCCATCAAAGGATAGGTCAGAAGACGAGAGTGCAACAGGTGTGGTCCCTAAAATAGATGCAATTATAACTGGTTGTACTCCTAAAATAGGAGGGCCCAGGAGATAGGGTGCAGCTGGCAAAACTTCAAGGACCCGTGTGGTAGTCACCACAATCGACTCGATGACGAGCCATAGATCGACTTGTGTCTACCGCTTTCCCGAAAAAGGAGGTAGGGATCCTCCATGATTCCCAAATTGGACTCATGGTGGGAAGAAGTAACAACCAAAGTGAGAGATGGAGGATCTGAAAGTGGAACCCCCTTCAAAACAAAAACTAGAGACTTACAGGTCTGCGGGGCCATGGCTAGCCACAAGTAAATATGAATGGAGCTACGGAAAAAGACAAACGTACGAGCTTTAAGACGAACTACTGTCAAAAGAGACCAATGGCTCAAGAAACAGCAAGAGAAAACAACCACGGGAGGCAGCGCGCAACAGAGACACTAGAGCTCCTAGTTGAGAGCCTCGCAACAAGTCACCTGTGGCGAACAAGCAAGAGAAACAGGCATCAGAATCTAAACAATGATGCAAAGACAAATGCAAGTTATTAAAGTGGCATGCAATGACACACAATGTAGATGAATGTCCTAAAGTGCACTCTCTCACCATGCATGTCCCACATGGGGTTGACCACACGGGACGCACTCATGCGTTTAGGTGTCCACTCTGGTCAGAAAAGTAAGGTTTCTATTCTAAATCCTGGCCAAAGCGTAGCAGTGAACGAGTGGTGCGTTGGTAGCCTCGACTCCTATAGTAGCAAAGAGTTGTACCCTCTACTAACACAGACATGACCCTAGATAAGGGGGGACAAACTAGCAACACGCCTTATGCCAAAGCTATAGAATGGGTTACCAGCATTGTCCTTCGCGAACTGTAGGTGGACTCAGAGGAGGAGATGCATGCTTTCTAAAATGATCATTCATACACATATGCCTGGTGTCATTCACTTGCATTTTATTAAGCCAAGGGGACTGTGAGCATTTATCTCTAGTTATGTTTTATTATTTGTTTGTCTGAGTTTGTGTGTTTTATTTTAACCAAATAGGGAGGCAAACATGTCTCTACTCTCCTAATCATGGAAAATACAAACAGGGGAAGAAAACACACAATCATGGCATCCAAACACTCAACCAATAAGCAAAAGGCATGAGCATGGCATGTGCTAGTGTTGTACTCACAGGTAAGTGAAGAAAAGCAAGCATCATAACAAAAGGCATGAATCAGGTCATGTGCATGTGTGGTGGCATAGCAATAGTGTAAAAAGGCATGTACAGTCAAATATGTACAAATAAATAGAACAAGCAAACAAACACGAAGTATTGATCAATGCCAAGCAAGCAAGAAAATCAAAATGAAAGCCTGCATCTGGTTATCCCCAGCGGACTCGTCAGTTCCTGTGACCGTGTCGGTGGAACCCTACAAGACTCCATAGTGCGTGGAAACACATAAGGAGTCTTGATATGGTCACAGCAAAGATGGTGAACCCGAAGAAGGAGACTAGACTATGAAACACTAAAGAAAGATAAGAAAAAGATAAGGAAAAGGAGTCGTCACCTAGTCTTTTAATGGAAAGATGAGGAAAACCAAGATACATATGAATGCAAGAAAATGATGTAAATGAATGCAAATGAACGTGTGTATACTCCATAACTAATGGATGCAACACTTAGCCATTGCGGGTCAGAAAAAGGGTAAGGATTCTTATTGAGTATGGGAAAGGTGTTAAGAACCCCCAGATACCTGAAGAATTCGATCTTTCTAGGTTTCCTGCTTGCTAATGATATAGTGTGTGTATACTTGTCTACTCTTAATGCACATGCCAAAGATGAATGCGAAAACATGACAAATCAAAGAGAAGAAATGAATAAAAGAGAAATGATAAGGAAAATAATCTAAGAGACAATGTAGGCATTGAAAATGCTACTTTACTGTATGTCCTTGGGCAATGAGGAAAATCGTGAAAATCAGAAATATTCGGAAAGTATCATGCAAAACAGCGAAAACTTAGGAAATTCGAGAAAATTAAATGAGAGAAAAACAATCCTCATTCGGGTCAATGTCGGCATTGTCAAGACTGTTAATGTACGTCCTCGGGCGATGAAAGTCCAAATAAAATCAAAATAATGAAAATTGGAGGAAATCCGGAAAATAATGTGAAAACTAAGTTTGAAATAAGTTTGAATGCGTGCATGATGCAAGAAAATACGCATGAGAATATATGCATGAAAAGGGGTAACAAAATGTACAAAATGAAAGCATGGGTGAAATATGTAAATTTCTAGGGGCCTCTGTCAAAAATTACATGCTCCTAGGTAAAGACTGAGATTTCCAGGTGTTGTAAATATGTCTTGAATTATATCTTTGTTTAGGGTTAGTTTGGTCATTAGACCATTTAGGTGCCCTAGTATTTAAGAAGGCTAAGGCACAGAATATGTAACCTCTTTGGCATAATGTAGCCCTATTTTGTCTCCATCT
>JAMKQA010029540.1:0-25032 GCA_024699735.1 Posidonia australis
CTTCAGAAAGACATGAAACCTGATATTCTTGAAATGGATTCCGTTTTTCATGAGGCATATACCAAGAACCGTCCAATACCTACAAACAAGAAATTGAGTTGATAGCTGAGTAAAAAAAAAAGAAGGAACATTGGAAGCACTTGATTTACTTGAGTTCTCAAGTCCAAGCAAATTCTCTTGAACTACCATAAATTTTGTAACACCCAGGAACCCAGAAAGGATGTAACCTTGTAATTGAGAATTTATCATGTAATCTAGAACTTTATCATTAATGAATGATATTGATGATTATGATAAGTGTACGGTAGTTTTTCCTTGTTAGTTTGTGGCTTGGTTTGCTCAATAAGTACAGGTCAGGCAAATGTAACAGGCAGCTATAGAAGGTGGTTCTTCCAAGTGAAACTAATAGGCAGATAGAACAGGTGTAAATGTTCGACGCGGATGATCAGTGAGTCTTACTAGTGTGGATTGCCAACACATTGTAAAAATACAATAACAGAAGACCAAAATATAATGAACGTTGTTCTGCTATGTCGCGTCGCCTGTCATCACCATACCTTGTACCACCTAACCGAGGCCATGCCTAGCCGCGTCGCTTACCTGAAGCTCTAGGTGGTTGTCAACGACGAGGATCCTTATAAAGGAAGCCTGAGACCCCTCCTATGAAGACATCAGTTGGGAGAAACTTAAAATCTTGGAGGGCGCGGTGGAGGAGGGATAGGTCGACGATGAAGGCTATGCGGTCGTCGTTCTGGCTGGAGATCCTGTAGTCAGCGAAGACGACGTCTTTGCGGAACTGCACGATGCACTGGACCCCGTCCCCGCCGCCGAGGTTGTGGAGGAACATGGCGTGGTCTCTCGTCAGGGCCGAGAGGGGGCGGCGGAGGTGGTGGTGAGGGTGCGAAGTTGAAGAGACGAGAGGGGGCGGCGGAGGTAGTGGTGAGAGAGGAGAGGAGAGTGAAGAGACGAGAGGGCAGTGGCTGAGAAAGATGGCGAGTGTTTATAATTTTAAGGTACTATTGCGAGGACTATTGCGAGGACATGTCCTCGTAAAGCCCTCGCTAATATATTGCGAGGACATGTCCTCGCAATGTGCTCGTTATAAGTCCTCGCAAAATCTGATTTTTCTAGTAGTGGTACTAGTGATCTTCCAAAGATTGCTAGAGATTATTTCAGACTTGAGAAGTTAGGTCTACCGTACATTCGTACAAGGTAGACAATTCCAGTTGGAGTAGTTGAGATTGAGATGCTGCTAGGGTACAAGTCAACCTCATCCTTATTCTTTCACTCCTCAGGCAAGGTTTTTTGAACTTGAAGTCAGAATCGTCTTAGTGTACATATTTTTTGCATATTCATCATCTTTATGTATTTAATTCTTATTGGAATAAATGAGCATGGTCTGTATGAGCCATTTAGTACCCTAATGTTCTTAAGAATGGTGTTTGTTGTCGTTCCTTGAAGTACACGATTTGTGTAACCTAATTCGTTATCAATAAAGGTAACGTTATGCCTAAAAAAAGGCTTCAAAGAAAGCTTGCCAAACAATAAAAAAATTTCTAACTGCTAAGTTTCAAAATTTTAGTTTGTTTAAGTACAAATAGGCTGGGCTTGGTTAGACTAGCGTAAGCCCAACAAGACCCACGTTTGCAAAGATCCTACCCAAGTCCAGCACATGGCCCAAAGTAATTCTAGGCAAACTAGGTTGGGCTGGGTCGTAACTAATTAGATAAGGCCCAAGTCGGATCCAAGTCCAATCCATTAAAAAAATTTAATCAAGTAAATTTTCATCTAAACGCAAGTTATTGCTATTTTAACAACCATGAGAGAGAAAGAGGAAATACTGAATATGCGTTGTCATGATTTTGATCAGGATTACTTTAGGTTTAGGTTTATTATTATTATTTTCATTTAAACTTAAGTTATTATTATGATAAAAGTTGAGTACTTGGGCCCAATAAGGCCCAAATGTTCTATCCACGTTGGTCCTAAATTAGGTTTATATGGGTCAAGCCTAAATGGATCAAAAGTACAAAAGTGTAGTTGCAAACTCATTCTAAGATTGAACCAGGTTGTAAAGCCAATGTCCTAGCTCGACCCAATTGGCAGTCCCAAGCAATACATATGTGTGTGTATGTGTAGGCAAATTATCAGGTAAGCTTTGTCCTTACTTGTGTTAGGTAAGGTCCATCATCAACTACCATTAATAACACATTCTATATTTGAAATTAAATTTAGAGTTTAAACTAGCAAAACTACCTATTTTGTAATGGTGCTTTTGCTTGTGAATTTTTAATTTCCCTCTATTTTCATTTACTAATACATTTTTATGGTAGTTGAATCACATTAATATCCTTTTTTATATGGTAATTTCAATGATTCATAACATTTCAGTTTTAAATTTTAGTTCTAGTTTCACTTTTACACTTTAATAGCCCTTTTTATATGGTAATATCGGTTTTTTTACTTATAATGTTTTAGTTTTTAATTTTAGTTTTTGTTTCAGTTTCATACTTTCTTATTTTGTTTTAGTGTTACTATTTTTTTTATAGTTTTTGTATCTATGACTATGGTTAGGGCTTTAATTTCTCAAGCTTCTTGTGAGATTCTCATGGAGTTGCAATGATGACAGTGGGAATGATGGAGTATAGAGGAATGATTTGCAACGAATAGGATAGATGGTGGCATGGGGAAAGGCAACGATAATATAGGAAGGCAACGGGGGAGTACTCCACCGATCTCGATCAACTATCCAACTGATCGAGTCCAATGCCCTTAACACCAGATTAAAAGTAACATTTGTGCCCAGAGTGGCTCAACTACGGTTTGGACCCATATACCAGTATCGTAGAATGGGACTACGTATTGGTATCATAAATTGGCAAGCTGGTTATTCAAAGTAATGTAAATCATGTATTTGTAATCTGGATGATCTGATAAATTAGTATTAATCTATATTACACTCTCTCTATTACATTAGTGTTTATCTCTGGTATTTCCTCACTATATGATGTTTTAGTATTTTGTAACCCGCATGTGTATGTGGGACCAAAACAGGAGTAAAAGCCAAAAGAAGCATAGTGTAGCATAGTTTGCACCATCGTTTACTGAGCTCACCATACCTCTGTAGTTTTATGCCATACTTCTGTAGTTTTCCGCCATAATTCAGCGTCGCTTCACTAGGATCCTCGGTGGCTGTTGATGGTGAGTAGCGACAAATAGGCAGCAGGAATAAAAGGAGAAGGAGGGGTGGAGGTGAGGGTGCTAGGGGTGGAACCAGAGAAAGAAAAGAGAGGAAGAGGGTCGAGAGAGAAGAGAGGTAGCTGCCAAAGGGAAGGGAGCTCACTAAAGTCCGAGAAGGTCTGGTGGATTTCCTAAGAGAGTGGAGAGATTGCCGGAGAGGAAGAAGGGTCATTGGAATCCGCTTTTGGGTACACGTCCCATCTCCAATATTTCCCTGTTTTAGCCCAAATCTTTGAAAAATAATGCAATTTTAGTTTGAATCCATAGAAAATGAGTAGTATAGCCTAGATATGAGGATTTGTATGATTCCATGAAATTTTCTAGGCATTATCAGTTAATTTTGATGGAATTTCATAAGATGAACTACAGTGGTCTTTGATGGGTTTATCGGCATTTGATTTTAATATCTTGAGCTCTACTCAATGTTTTTCAATAAAACTTGTCTCAAATGATACAAGACCGATTTAAGTATTTTTGCAAGATTTGTGGAGCACCACAAATAGGTCCACTCAAGGCTCACATTCTGGCGATCTGGTTTCAAGGTAGATGGTTGTTTTTCTAAAATTCACTTGGTTCAGCATACCGATTGATTTTGATATACCGAATCAGGAGATTTCGACATACCGACCTGGTTTGGTCTCTCGAATCAGGTCCCGGAGCCAATTATCATAAATTTTAAAGTCGAGTTTTAAATGGTTAAAATATGAGAATTTGACAAGCTTGCTTTTAGTGAAAATTCTTGTGTCTTAAATTATGATTTCTGAAAAATAATTCCTGTAACGGAAAATATTTCAAAATAATTTGAAAAGAAACTTGCATGTTTAAAAAAGATTTCTATGGTTTTTTTGGATCTACATAGCGATAGGGCAATAACCGATATGGGTATGAGACCCCAATGAGATAGGTTACTAGTTCGAAAGCATGGTTGTCGAGGTTGGGGTTAAGGTGAAAGAGATCGAGTTACCTTGTGAGACAGTATTGGTTGGGCCTAAGAATGGAGACCTGAGTATTCAGACATGGATGGGGTGTTGGAAGAATGCATCCCTGTGCTTGTAAGAAAGAAAATGTGATAAAGTGAAACCCATTGGTTGGGGCGGTCGTACTCTAACATGTGGAGATTCACCACGGCAGTGTAGTAGGATCGTGGTTGGTGCTTCACCAACTACTTATAACTAGGTCACCTTTGGAGAAGGTGGTACTATTGGTTTTCTGACTCGATATGTGTGTATGTTTTAAGCTAAAATCCAATTGAGATTTGGCTTGTGGTTTAACCAGATTTTAGCTATGACAAGTTTTGTGATTTAGGCTAGTTTCCATCAAAGATTTGATTATGTTTTGAGCTATACAATGACTTGTGTTTTAGGCTAGAATCTAGTTGAAAACCTATTTCTCTAGAATGTATAAAAGTGGTTTCAAAATTGCATGGAATTTTAGGAAGACAATAAGATTAAAAAAGGCATGAATTAAAAGAGAATCCCTAGAAAATCCATGAATGAGTTTAATGACTTCTATCCTGGTTTTGAGAACTGAGATTATAGTTTTCTCATGGTTTTTCGTGGTTTTTTTTGTGGTTGCCACGTACTGGATGACTTCGAGGTCACTCACGTGTTTTATTTGATGTCTTCAGGTGCAACTTAGAAAGTGCAGTCCAATTCTAGTGTACGTAGATTGGAGCCACTAGTTGCACATAAGATATGGGTAGTTAGATAGAGTTTTCTTTTTGATTCATTAATTTGTTTTCTTGATTAATTATTGTTGGGTAGAATTGGTACTAGTATGTAGCACATTAGGGGCATTACAGAGTGGTATTAGAGCTTAGATTTCACTAAGTGCATCAACTTGATGGTGTTCGTATTAGTGGCTCCATAGGATTGCACAAGTATTGAAGTTAACACCAAACTTTTTGAATGTTTTCTTATTGGTAGAAAGATGTCGCTTGGTAAAGGTAGAGGCCAAGGTAGGATATCGACATCTAGATCTGGTGTGGACGAAGGAATTGCCTGGAGAGATATGCGACAAGAAATAGGAGATATGGTATGGGGGTTTGTCCAATCCCTCAGAGGAGGAAACAAGGACAGAGCTAAGGAGAACCCATGGATCACGCAGTTTCGCCAGTTAAGCGCACCGATTTTTGATGGTCGTGGCACACCAGAGGAGTGTGAAGCATTGCTCCTAAAGGTAGATAAGATTTTGAAAGGGTTGGAGTGTCCAACAGAGAAGTGGGTGCGGCTAGCCACATTTTAGCTAAAGGAAGAGACCGATCAGTGGTGGAGAGCCACAAGTTGAATGAAATTCCCCGACTTCGACCTACTGATGATATCCTACAAGGATTTCTAAGATGTGTTTTATGAAAGATATTTTCCAGAACATGAGAGGGACAAGTTGAATAGAGACTTTCGGAACTTGAAGGGAACATGTTCATGACAGATTACGAAGCAGTATTCCATTAATTGGAATAGTTTGTGCAGACTTTTGATATAGAGAAGCATCGAGCAAAAAGGTTAGTGGAAGGGTTGAATCCATCACTCAGGTCAAGGGTCCTTGGCTACTGATGCCAGACCTTGGTCGATGCAGTAGAGCTAGTGGCCTGTTATGAGCATGATCGCCGATTGCTCCTGGAGGAACACCCCAAGGGAAAAGAGAAGACGTTCACCCCACAGCCTTCAACTGGAACGCCGAGCTCTGGGAGTTTTGAGAGCTTTAGAAAGAAAAGGAAAGAGAGATCTCATACAACCATAGAGGAAGGACGTATAGAAAAGAGAGTGCTGGATACAGTCAGACCGGCTCAGCAGCAGCTCAGGGAGAGGACCTTATAACATCTACAGGCAGATGAGACACGTAGCAGCACAATATAGAGTCAAGCAAAAGAGTTTAGACAACGTAGTATACTACAACTACAAAAAGACTGGATATTTCCAGAAAAGTTGTCCTAATCCTCCAAAGTAAACAAGAGACGTGCCTCACCAACCAATCAAAGGAAGAGTGTTCGTCATCTCTAGTCCAGATGCTAGCTCCTCAAGAGACATTATAGAGGATAAGGAGCAGTAATGGCTATGTAATATGAACTTTTAAGGTAGTGGTGTACTTAGTACTATTACTAGTAATAATAATTGAAGTTATGATATGTGTTTTAGGATCTTTTCTTGTGGCTGGCCAAATGGCCGAGTTTTGTTCAACTCAAGAAGTTCATTTTCTTTTTATTTCTGAGTCGTTTGCAGCTGAGATCGAGGAGAGACTAATTAAGTTGAATTTCCATCTTAATGTGGTAACTCCATTGGTAGAGCACAATTTAGCATAGAGGTATTTACGGTCAGTCGATGTTCAACTAGAAGACAAGAGATTCAAGGTCAGTTTGATTTTGATGGATATACAAGAATATGATGTCATTTTGGAAATTGACTAGTTAGCACAGCATTCAACAATGATAGACTGTGCGAAGAAGAGAATTTTGGTAGAATGTCCAGGCCAGGGCTGGTGCCTGATACAAGGAATCAGATCAGGAGAACCCAAGAAAGTAATCTTAGTAGTCAAGGTCTACCGTCATTTAGCAAAAGGCAGCGTAGATTACCTAGCCTGTGTGACTGTATCCTCCTCATCAGTTCTAAGGGTACAAGATATACCAGTTGTTCAAGAGTACCTCAATGTCTTTCTAGAAGAGTTGCTCGGTATGCCACTGCACAGAGAAGAAGAATTTCTGATTGGTCTAGTGTTAGGATCAGATTCTATTTTGAAGGCCCCATATAGAATGACACCTATTGAACTGAGAGAGCTCTAGAACCAGTTGCAAGAAATACTAGACAAAGGATCCATCCATTCAAGTGTGTCACCCTAGGGAGCATTGGTATTATTCATCAAGAAGAATGACGGTTCACTCTAGTTATGCATAGACTATCGGATGTTGAACTAAATCACGATAAAAAACAAATACTCGTTGCCCAGGATAGATAATCTATTTGATCAATTGCAAGGAGCGTTAATTTTTTCCAAGATAGACCTGAGATTAGGGTATCATCAACTCAGGATCTAGGAAACAGACGTGCACAAGATGGCCATTGGGACACAATATGGCCATTATAAGTTCCTAGTTATGTCATTTGGACTAATGAATGCACCAATAGCCTTTATAGACCCGATGAAGAGGGTATTCATGCCTTATCTGGACCAGTTCATCATCGTATTCGTGGATGGCGTACTAGTGTACTCTCTGGATGTAGAAACCCACCAGATGCATCCGAGGTTCGTGCTAAAGACACTAAGGTAGCACCAGCTTTATGCAAAATTCTCAAAATACAAGTTTTGGCTAGAAGAGGTGGCATTTCTTAGTCACATAATCTCTGGGAAAGGCATTAAGGTTGATCCAACTAAGGTGGAAGTAGTAAATAGCTAGGCTAGACTGAAGAACGTAACAGAGATCAGAAGCTTCCTCGGTTTGGAAGGATATTACCGAAGGTTTATCTAGATCTTTTTGAAGATTATAGCCCCATTGACCAGATTAACTTGGAAGGAAGTTCCCTTTGCATGAGATTGGCAATGTGAGAAAGGCTTCATTGAACTAAAGGCCCTTCAGGTCATAGCACCAGTTTAACACTACCATCTGGAGGTTGTAGTTTCACAGTCTACAGCAATGCCTATGGGACCGGGTTGGGATGCGTCCTAATGCAGCATGGAAAGGTGGTGGCGTATATACCTCATATCAGTTAAAGCACTATGAGAAGAATTATCCTACCCATGACCAAGAGAAGGCTGTCGTAGTCTTTGTCTTGAAGATTTAGAGGTATTATTTGTACGGTGAACAGTTTGAAGTGTTTACAGATCATTGGAGCCTGAAGTACATCTTCATGCAGAAAAAAAATTTGAACCTAAGACAGAGAAGATGGGTAGAGTACCTCAAAGATTATGACTTTAGCCTATCATATCACCCAAGAAAAGCAAATGTGATCGTAGATGCGTTGAGTAGGCGCACACACGTTATGGCCAATCTAATGATCAAGGATTGGCATCTGTTGGAAGGGTTGATCGAGGGTAGACCACAGAGACAATCCCAGGGATCTATTAGAACTCTGTTGGCAAATTTATCTATTTGTTCGAAATTGCTAGAGACTATTGTAATAACACACTAGTTGGACCCATTGGTGCAGAACACATGATAGAAGTTGGAGGCAGGAGAGGCACCTCATTTCTCAATGGATGTAGACAGAGAGCTTTGATATGACTTGCAATTATACATGTCTCAAGTGGAAGAGGTGAAACAACAACTGCTTGATGAAGCCCATGGGTCTAGATACACCATCCACCTAGAAAGCATCAAGATGTACAAGGATCTAAAGAAGAACTTCTAGTGGCTTGGAATGAAAAGAGAAATTACTGAGTACGTGGCAAAGTGTGCGACTTGCTAAATGATAAAGATTGAGCACTAGAAACTTGAAAGAACTCTACAACCTCTGGATATCCTAGTCTAGAAATGGGAGTGTGTCGATGGATTTTGTGATAGAATTGCCCAATACAAGAAGAAAGAATGATACTATATGGATGATCGTCAATTGGCTCACCAAATCAGCATACTTCTTGCTTGTGAGGGTGAATCCTTCCTTATCGTAGTTGACTTAGCTGTGCATCGTAGAGATGGTTCGGTTGCATGGAGTCCCAATGTCAATCATGTCAGATAGAGACACCTGGTTCACGTCAACGTTCTCGGGAGCGTTACAAGAAGCATTTGGTATAGTATTGAACTTCAACACTGCTTTCCACCCTCAGATTGACGGTCAGATGAAAAGGATAATCCAGGCACTGGAGAATATGTTGTGAGCCTATATGTTAGACTTTAGAGGTTGCTGGGAGGAGCATCTACCACTGATTGAGTTTGCCTACAATAATACCTATCATGTTAGCATTAGAATGACTCCGTACGAGGTATTGTATAACAGACCATGTAAAACACCCACCTGTTGGAGCGAGGTAGGTGAGCGGCAACTGATTGGCCTAAAAATTGTGCAGCAATACGAAGACAAGATAGACCTGATCCAAAAGAGGTTGTTGGATGCACAAAGTCAGTAGAAGAGCTATGCAGATAGGAGGCAAAGATCCTTGGGATTTGAAGTAGGAGACTTTATTTTCCTGAAAATGTCATCAACTAAAGCAGTGGCGAGGTTTGGAAAACAAGGTAAGCTAAGTCCTTGCTACATTGGACCATACAAAATTTCTAGGAGGGCTGGTGAGGTAGCATACAAGCTAGATTTGCCTCCAGAGTGTTCAAACGTGCATAACGTCTTCCACATGTCTATGTTGAGGAGGTAGTTGGCAGACATGTCCTAGGTGATACTGGTCCAACTAGAAGAGCTACAGGAGGACTTGTCGATTATAAAGGATGTCGTATAGATTTTGGACTAGAAGAAACAAGTCCTCAGAAATAAAGTCATTCCCCTTGTGCTGATTTAGTGGTAGCACCTTGGCACTAAGGAGGCTACTTGGGAGCATGAGGAGGATGTTTAGATACGGTACCCCCACTTGTTCGATTAGAAGTGAATTTCGAGGACAAAATTCTTTTAAGGGGGGTAAGATGTAACATCTATGCTAGAGTGACTCAACAGTGGTTTGGACCTATGTATCAATACCGTAGAATGGGATCGCATATTAGTATCATAGATTGGCATACCGGTTATCCAGAGTAATGTAAATCATGTATTTGTAAACTGGATGATCTGATGAATTAATATTGGTCTATGTTGCACTCTCTCTACTATGTCAGTCTTTATCTCTGGTATTTCCCCACTGTGTGATGGTTTGGTGTTTTGTAACCCACGTGTGTATGTGGGACCAAAACGGGAGCAAATGCCAAAAGAGGCATAGTGTAGCACAGTTGGCACAGTCATTTACTATGCACACCATATCTCCGTAGCTTTTCGCCATACTTCAATGCCGCTTCACTGGGATCCTCAGCGATTATTGATGGCGAGTGGCGACAAATGGGCGGCAACAATAAAAGGAGAAGGATGGGTGGAGGTGAGGGCGCTGAGGGTGGAACCAGAGAAAGAAAAGAAGAAAAGAGAGGAAGAGGGTCAAGAGAGAAGAGAAGTGGTCGTCGAAGGGAAGGGAGCTCACTAGAGGCCGAGAGGGTCTGGTGGATTGCCGAAGAGAGTGGAGAGATCATTGAAGGGGAAGAAGGATCGCGGGAATCTACTTTTAGGTATGCATCCCACCTCCGATATTTTTCCCTATTTTAGCCAAAATCTTTGAAGAATAATGCAATTTTAGTTTGAATCCATAGAAAATGAGTAGTGTAGCCTAGATTTGAGGATTTGTATGATTCCATGAATTTTTCCAGGAATTATCAGTTGATTTTGATGGAATTTCATAAGATGAGCTACAGTCGTCTCTAATGGGTTTGTTGGCTTTTGATTTTAATATCTTGAGTTATACTCAATGTTTTTCAATGAAACTTGTCCAAAATGGTAGTAGACTTGGAATACTTCGATTTAAGTATCTTTGCAGGATTTGTGGAGCACTAGAAATGAGTCTGCCCAAGGCTCTCATTTCAGTAATCTGATTTCAGGATCGACGGTCGATTTTCTGAAATTTGCCTGGTTCAGCATACCGATTGAATTCGATATACTGAATCAAGAGATTTCAGCATACCGACCTAGTTCAGTCTACTGAATCAGGTCGTTGAGTCAATTATCATAAAGTTTAAAGTCGAGTTTTAAATGGTTAAAATATGAAAATTTGACATGCCTGTTTTTAGTGGAAACCCTTGTGTCTTAAATTTTGATTTCTAGAAAATGATTCCTGTAATGGAAAATATTTCAAAACTTGCATGTTTAAAAATGATTTCCATGGTTTTTCTGGATCCACGTAGTCGTAGGGCTGTGACCGTTAAAGGTATGAGACCCTAGTGAGATCAGTTACTAGTACGAAAGTGAGGTTGCCGAGACTGCAGTCCTGGTGAAAGAGACTGAGTTATCCTGTAAGACGGTGTTGGTTAGGCTTAGAAATGGAGTCCTGGGTGTCCGAACACTAATAGAACATTAGAAGAATGCATTCCCGTGCTTGTGAGAAAGGAAATGTGATAAAGTGAGGCTCGTTGGCTGAGGCGATCGCACCCTCCCACAAGGAGGTTCACTGCGACAGTGCAGTAAGATTGGAGTTTGTGCCTCGCCAACTGCTTATGAGTAGGTCATCTTTAGTCAAGATGACACTACTGATTTTCTGACTCAATCTGTGTGTGTGTTTTAAGCTAGACACTACTAGAAATTCTAAAATTTGTGAGGACATCTCGCGAGAACATCGCGAGGACTTGTCCTCACAAATTATTAACGAGTAAATATAACAAGGTTTAATGAGGAAATGTCCTCGTAATAAATTTATGAGGACTTTGTGAGAAAATGACCTCGTTAAATCCTCGCAAACTAAAATTTTCACGAGTGAAACTTTTCCCCTCTCCTCCATCCTTTCCCACTTTTCCAATATTTTTTTCCTCTCCTTCCCAAATCCCCCCGACCTCCTCTCCAAAACCAACCCTACCTCTCTTCTTTGCCTCCTTTCTCCTTCGCCCCTACTACCTCTCCTCCTCCTCACCACCGAATCCTCTCCGCCTCCTTGCCAACATCGCCTTCCTCTCCTACGTAGTCCACATGTAGCCTCTCCTTCTTCCTTCCTTCCTTTCTTTCTACCTCTGCACCCTCTCCTACTCCTTGCCATTGAATCCTCTGCGCCTCCTCACCGACGTCACCACCCTCTCCTCCTCCTCCTCCTCGATCACCATCGACTGCAACTCCTCTTTGCCTCCCCTTTGATTGCGACTCCTATGCGACACCACCAACTCTAAGTGCAATGGCTTCCAAGAGCAAGAGCAATGGGGACAACAACTAGGTAGTAAAGTTCCTTCTTTTGAAAGTGTTAGAAAAGAAAACCAGCTTTTTTTCCCCACAAAATTTTGGAGGAGAACGGTATAGAATCACGGTTGGGTCTGTAAAATTTTGATTTTGACGAACTAGGTCTCTTTCTTTTGCTAGGTTTTGGTGGAAGAGAAGGGTTTTGCGAGGATATTGACACTGAACAGACCGAGGTAGCTTAATTCTCTCTCCTTTTAGATGGTGGCTCTGTTTTTGGTGGAAATAGACTGAAATTTTGTTCTATTCTGAATCAACTTTTTGCCTTAAAATTTTTTTCTTGTAAATCATAGAAAATACATATTTAGTTATTTATTTATAATATCTGTCGTTGATTCGATAATTTATCCTACTAAGTTTATTGCAGGAAATCCTAAAAAGAATGTAGTTTGAAGACGTTAACGGTGTTCATACTAAACTAGAATTGAATTTTGATGCTTCAAGCAGGAATTTGGGTTTACATACATGTTTATGTGAGCTTGTGCAAGCCCTACTACCTAAAGTTGGAATACATATGCAATTGATGTAGTTTAAGCAAAATTTTAAGAATGCTCCAAGCTAACGAAATTGCAATTACAAAAGTAACAACCGTAGAGAATACATGTGTCTCTAAAACAAATACTTGTGATCCAATAGAAATCCTGTAGGCATTTAATAAAAGCAATAGCTATTGAAGAGGTTTTTGATTTTTCTACATTTATTGAGCCTGCGCAAGCTCACTATGTAATTGGCTCTACATTAGTTTAATAGTTTATTACTTAACTTATAATGTGGATAGAATATACACATGATCCTTTTGTAGTTGTAATTTATTATGGGATGCTGTTGAAGCTTTCATATACCTTAGTCTCTATAGCTTTTTGTAGATACATTTCCTCAGACTATATTACATCATGCAGATCAGGCCAATATCTCTGCATGGTACTACTATATTGAGTTATCATAAGGTCTCTAGTTTACTATATTATGTTACAGTTGACACTAAGCAATATACAATAAGCACGATGATCTCTGGAAAAATTTCATAGCCACTAACCAACAAGTTTCGTTGTGTTTTTTTTCCAAATTTCATAGTTATTAAAGTTATTCATTGCCTACGAGGAAAACCCAGCAAACAAGTTGGTGATTGTGAAGGTTTTGTTACTTTATTATGTTTTGACTTGATATTAGTTCCAGTTGTTTGTTGAATGGAAAATCCAACGCACCAACATCTTTATTAATATAGCAAGTAATTTAAGTCAATGATTTTATTTGCTCTAATATGATTCATGTAAAAGCATAACTTGGATATACATGTGTTACTTGCTTTAGAATTGGTACTTACTTGATCATTTTCCTTATATTTGATCAAGGTTGCCTGCAACATGTGTCTATTTTGATGTGTCTTGCGTATGTCTTCATAATATATTGTTCTTTTGAACTTTCGATGCATAAGGCATAACATCTAAGCACACTCTTTTCAGGCTATCGTTTTTATATGAAACACAATTTGTTGCAAATACTACCTCTGAATATGTGTATGTAATTTCCATTTTAGTATTAATAAATAATCCAATCTTTATTTGCTCTATTAAGAAAATTTAAGATGATATCACATATTGAACAACAATAAACATCAACCTCCTTTGGCTCTGTGCTAGTTTTTTACAACAAATTTGGATTCTATACTTGATTCAGCTATGAGAAGATATACAAACTTGCATACTTTTTGAATCCTTTTGTATATTCTAATACCAACCTTGTACTCCTCTTATTAGAGGTGTTTTTTTTTAAATGATGTTTAAGGTGGCGTTTGGTAATGCTTATGGGAGTACAACATTTTTGAAAAATCTGATCTCTACAACTTTTTGAAATCATCGTTTTTAAAAAATTTTATGCATAAATGAGAAGTTAACATGTTGAAATAATTTGACGTAAAAAATGGTGTTTAGTTCAATTTTTCAGAAATAAACATTTTTTTTAAAATCTGGTCCCAATAATCATTAATAAATGGACCCTAAATTTCTATTGTCACTTTGTATCTCCAAATAATTTTATTTGCATAAACCATAAACTTAAAAAATGTGAGAGAGTTCTTTTGTATCTCTTTCATATCTATTTTAGGCAGATCCAGGAAAATATAAAAAAACTATCTTTTTCATTTCCACAGAATTTTTCCTGCAGGAAAAAGGTTGATGTCCATCAAGGTTATTGAATTATGTCCGAAGTTACAGAAAGTAAACAAAAACAACAAAGTAAAGAACTACTTCAGATAACCATTCGGATGAGAATTGTCATATTTACGTACTCCTATGTCATACTAGTCTCTATGCTGCACTAGTAAAAAGCTTGGAGGCTTTGTTTACGTTTCTATCCCACCTTGGTTTTAGGGAAAAGGACAAACATTTTGTGCAGGTGGTGATGTTGCAGCTATGGCCCATGATATAAACCAAGGTATCATATTTCAGAACTTTCAACATGTGTCCTTTTTTATCTTTTGGCATTTATGGAAAAATATCTATGACATCAGTGACTACACTATCAACATGTGTCGACAAAAATTTACTTTGAAAGAACTAAAATGAATTCAATAGCATAGAGCCAGAGACAATGATTTTCCATAATTTTATTAAGAAATTCCAATTTAAAACATATTTGTTGATGCTTATCTCAATGTGTTTAATCATTTCTCCACTAGGAAGTTGGAAAAGAGGAGGAGATTTTTTCTGGAATGAGTTCATATTAAATTATTTGATTGCAACATACATTAAAACTCAGGTAGCTTATTTCAATTCAGTTGTCAATGTTTTTAAAGAAATGCCTATCTTCTTAAACCTTTTCTATTTTTTATTATACTTGAACAAAATATTAATGTTGTTACTATACTAACAAATGATAACATGGGCTGAAGGTTTCTTTTCTCAATGGGATTGTCATGAGAGGTGGAGCAGGTGTTTCCATACATGGGAAGTTCCGAATCACAACAGAGAATTCGGTATTGCCTTTGAAATGGTTTTAATACTGGTTATATATTTTGTGCTTAGAAATCTTCTATTATAGGCATACTTCTACATGTTAACTTGTATGTTATTGTCTTTATTTAATCATACAAATACTATTTTCTTGATCAGTTTTCCTAGGGTTATAGCATGTAAAATTGTTGAAGAACTTACAAGGCTATTCCTCTTGAAGTTTGTCCATTGTGATTATCCATTGTTCTAGTGGTTGATTTATGCCCATGCTATCTTTTTACAGGTTTTGCAATGCCTGAAACAACACTTGGACTTTTCCTGATATTGGTGCTTCATATTTTCTATCCAGGCTTCATGGATTCTTTGGTACATTTTCCAGAAAGGATGTTGTAATGCCTTTTCTTTATCATGCCATTGGCTTTCTTTGTCTCTCCTTATAAACACATTTTGTTGTTGACATGCAAAATCTTCAAATCCAAGTAGCAGTAGTTGTCTTAACTCTGAAGTGTTGATGGAGAATTAAAGGACTTTAAGAGTATTTATTTACATTTGAGGAAAGTACTTCAGCTTTCTTGACATTAGGAAATGAAATGAATAATTTTCCTTCCATAAAGTGTATATTGAAGTGGTAAAATATACTTGTCTAGCTGCATTGCTTCTCCTGGATTTTCACTTGGTGCAATTGTAAATATTTGCCTCCATTATCAGCAATAACCAACAAATCGAGCTTCTTCATGTTGAGACAAAAATGGCAAATGTGTCTGAGGTTCTCCTTGAGCATGTTAGTCATGTGTATTGTAGGAATGGTGTTTTTTTTTTTTTTTTTTGACAATGTCTCAATGTTACAGTGGCTGGGAGAACTCTAAACTCGCCACAGATCTCAGGTTTGAATTCAGGGACATGCATAAAAATTCACTTCTTATTATCTCAATCATTAACAAAAAAATGGTGAATTTTTTTTCATAAAATCCACTTAAATGAAGTGTTTTTATTATTCAAAACTTTAGGCTATTTTAGATTTAATTACAACTTGTACGTGCTGAAAATGTATATTTGCTCTAACCACTTAAATTTTATGCAGTATGCAAGTAGAGCATTTCATTTTTCTAGATTTCCTAGATGAAAAATTAGACCTGTTTTAGCCCCATGGGAAGCAAAATTATGTTGGTTTTCTCTTCCATTCTAAGTGTATGGATGTTGTTTCCCTGTTATACTAGAATTAGTGTTTGTTTCACGTTACTAGTTAAAATCTTGCTTTTTATATTAACATATATTTTCATATACTAAGTTTGTTAGGACTGTAGTACTTACAAGTTACACACATCGTACAATGACTTAAATAGTCCTTTATTTTTTGTCGCTTGTACTTTATTCTCAATGTTTTCACAATAACCTTTTGATATTTTATGCCTCTTTTTGTTTATATGGCTAAAGCAATAAACTTGGTCTACTGAATCATTTACAATGATTCATAAATTCTCCAGTGTTTGTTATATTTCTCTGGTCAGCTTTAAGTTTGTACAAAAAGTTAAAAAATGCATGACATGTTCATTTTATTTCTTTTTGAATGATGATTATATATTTTTTTGCTTTTTATTTGTTTGCTAACTTTTCTACTAGTTCATATGTACCTAATATGAGTTGGTAGTAAATTTATTTTAAAGTTCTCTTGTTATGGCATCCATGATGTGGAAGCATTGTTGATATGAAATATGTGCTTAATCGGAAATTTTATTTTAAAAAAATTTTAATTTTTTTAAAACTTTTGTGAAGATGTAGCGTGTACATTGCGAGGAGATTAGAACTAATAGTGAGGACCTTGTGAGGATTTTTTGTCTTCGCTGAGTCCTCCCAAAATTATTGTGAGAACTTAGCTTTGAAATTTACTTGCAAATGTCTTTTAATGAGTTAACATTTTGTGAGGACTTTTTGTCCTCATAATGTTCTCGCGATAGCTATAGCGAGGACTTCGCGAGGACATAGCGAGACTTAGCGGAGACATCTATCCTTGCGATTTCATATTTTTCTAGTAGTCAGAATGCAGCTGAGATTTGACTTGTGGTTTAACTAGATTCTAGCTATGACAAGTTTTTTGATTTAGGCTAGTCTCCAGCTAAGGTTTGATTTTGCTTTGAGCTATACAATGATTTGTGTTTTGGACTGAAATCTAGTTGAAAACCTATTTCTCCAGAATGTATAAAAGTGGTTTTGCATGGAATTTTAGAAAGAAAATAAGATTAAAAAAGGCATGATTTAAAAGAGAATTCTTGGAAAATCCACGAATAAGTTTTATGACTTTTGTCCTAGTTTTGAGAACCAAGATTGCAGTTTTCTTATAGTTTTTTTGTGGTTGGTGTGTACTAAGTGACTTTAAAGTCACTCACGCGTTTTATTTGATGTTTTGTTTTCAGGTGCAGCATAGAGAGTGTAGTCCAGTCTAATGCACGTAGATTGAAGCCACTAACCACACATAGGTTCTGGGTAGTTAGATAGAATTTCCGTATTGGTTCATTAATTAGTATTCTTGATTAATTATTGTTAGGAACACAGAACACAGACCAACCACCTCTAATAGCGCACTATGAAGACCTGTGGCAGCGAGAGGGAGGGGGAGAGGAGAAGGACACGAGAATTGGATGGTTTTGGTTTATGGGGAAGGGGAAGGTGCAACAAGTGGGAAGGGGAGGGCATGGTGGCAGATGATTGAGGGGGCTAGGGGAGTGCACAACAAGGGGGCGAGCAACTTGAAAGAAGGACATCGGGTGGCAGTTCAAGAGGAGGATAGGACGGCAAGCAAACATGGAGGGGAGGTTTTCGAGGGGAGGAGAGGGCAGGGTGATGTCAGGGGTTTTTGGAGTGTTTGTGCGTGTGTGTGGGCGATGGGCATGGAGGAGAGGTCGCTGAGGGATGGGTAGGTGTGTGTCTGTGGGGGGAGGGCATTGGGTGACAGAGACAGATTGTGTGTTGAGAGGTTTTAATAATGTAAGGAGAGAGATTTTGAATTTTAAATTTAAAATAAGAATTTTAGATGGTTTTTGAATGTAGTTTTTAGTTTTATCAAAATTAAATCATGAAATGATTTTCATGATGGATGGACAAGATCAAGGGCCTTATCATCTAAAAGTAAGGATGGGCCTTACCTGATATTAACTCTTTGTCTGTCTGTCTGTTTGTCTCTCTCTCTCTATATATATGTGTGTGTGTGTGTGTGTATGTATATATATAGAGAGAGAGAGTCCTGATCAGTTGTATTCTCCCTCAAATTAACTATTATGAGGGAAGATTGTTTATAGACGTTGGATTTAAATTAGATGGTTGCCATCAAAGCTGCCTATATATTTACATTGGCTTTGAGTTTTGTTTTTTTAATTTAAAAGAAAGGGTTACAGGCATAATCTTAGTTTCAATTTATTTTGAATTTGGAAGTTACACGCTCAAATAATTGACACAAATTTTGGATTTTTGCATGTTAACAGTATGCTACTAATTTTGTTTTGACTTTATCTTTTAATATGGAAACTATTTTATGTTAATAATTGTTTATTTTTTCCATTTTACACGTCACGTTTGAAGTAGGTAGGTTATTATTTCCATATTTAAATTTTTAAATTTGAATAACATTCAATTAAATTTACTAATGTGTGTGACAGGTAGTTATTAGAAGATTTTATCATTCATTCAACTTTTGTTTTCATCTCGATAATTTACTTTACTTCCATATATTCATAGTTGTTATGAAGTTTCCTTTTTGATGTATATTAACATTAATTTTTTTACCATATTTTATGTGAACGTCATTCATTCAGTTTATGAAGCAGTATGAATTTCTGGATTTTTGTATGATGTCCAAAAATATTTGTTGACATGTGTCCATATATAAATTTCTGGATTTTTGTATGAACAAGATAAAATTGTTTTGTATTACTGTTTTGAATGTATTTGTAGTATCATTTACTATTTCTATTATCATATTACCGTTTTATGATCTATAGCAATATAGTGTCACTGTGTTAAGATAATTTCATATTATTGTTTGTATTATGTGTAACTGTTCCGTTGGTCTATAACATTATAAAGTGAAAGGGATTAAAAAGTTCCATATCACTGTGATGAAATTACAGTTTAGTATTACTAA
Organism: Posidonia australis; assembly: GCA_024699735.1. Classification (NCBI taxonomy): domain Eukaryota; kingdom Viridiplantae; phylum Streptophyta; class Magnoliopsida; order Alismatales; family Posidoniaceae; genus Posidonia; species Posidonia australis. The sequence continues at coordinate 19,212 of JAMKQA010029540.1, forward strand.
ACTAATTAAAAGATAGTTTCATAACATTATATTTAGTTAAAAAAATCCCTTTTTTGGTTCTTAGCGTAATCATGGTTAATGATGGTGGCACCTTTGGCAGTGTGTGACCTCACGTCATGGTGGTAGTATTCTCTCTTAATCCTTTTTTCATTCAGTATTATTATTAATACAAAAAAAAGGAGCCGAACAAAATTGTTGCTCATTCTGAATTGCTTTCCATGGACCTGACATTCAACCCTCTCTTTTTCTGTAGAAGCAAATTAAGAAGAAACTCAGACATCTTATGTAAAATCTATATAGAAATAAAATTAAAAGAGAATCAATAATGTTAAGCATATGCCACCATCTTTAGTCAATAACTTAGTATACCTGAAACAAAATGAAATTTCAATTTAGTATTATACTAAACTAATTCAAATACAATTTCGTATTACTAAGCAAAATGAAATTTCAATGTGTCTAAAAAATAACTCCTCCGCTTTGTTGCAAACAACCAATGACCCCTTTGTGAAGTAGAATTTGCTCTCCTCTTTGTCCTATTTTATAGTAATTATGAATTTTAAAATTCTAAATTCAATACTAGACTATTTTCTAGAAATTAGATTTTTATTTTACTCATGATATGAGTAACATGATGGATGGCCAAGATCAGTTCCTATCTAGGAGAGGATCGACAGAAGGTGTAATAGATTATTACTCTACACACACACACATTATATATATATATATGTATGTATGTATGTATGTATAACCCATTTCCTATGAGGTATCTCATGTTGAATTCTTGCTCCTGGACCCTTCCTACAACAATGTCATGTAAATATCTTATATGGTAGGATCTTACTGACCTACACAACATATAGAAGCATTGCTTCGAAGAGTGAAAGTCTTTTTGGACCTGTCGTAAACAACAAATACCATATTGGATAAGGATATCCTTACAAGATCTAGAGGAGAAGCGAAGAAGAAAACAAACAAGTACATACAGAAAATAGGGATTTGCATGGTTCAGTAAATTGCCTACGTCCACGACTACACTAGGATTTTCTTTCTATTTTAGAGATTAGAAGATACATGTTACATAAGGCTGTCCTCTTTTTATAGTAGAGAGTTAGGACATCATAGTAATAGGAAATTACACATATAGCCTTTAAAAAAAATTCGCATACTCAGAATTTCGCATAATCAGGCTCCACATACCCAGCATACATACCACCCATGTCCTAAACCCTAAGAAAATATGTATACCCTATGTCAACAAAAATGGATGTGTATTATATGTGAAAACAAGAAACATGTTTCTGCATTAGGCTGTGTTTGTCAGCAAAGCATGCACGCAAAAAAAAAAAAAAACAAATAGAGTGCTAATAGATATTGAATCGTACAATGTGCGTATCCATGCCTGCGAGTAAAAAAGTTTGTATCTAGTGCTTGAGTTTTATCAACATGATGATGAAAGTAGGTTTTTGGTCCTTTTGTCTCCTTATTCTACTCTCCAAACGCAAGCGAAAGGTTGTTGGGAGAGAACTAAGAAAATTGTGATCTGTAGGTGGTTGGAAGAGGAAGCTGTACTCTCAGGTGGAGGGTGGACTGAGATCCAAACTCGTAAGTGTTCTTTAGTACTTCTCGGGTCTTGAAATCTCCCCAGTATTGTTTAATGGCAGGACAGTCAGCTCACCATCCGATTATTATCCCACCTTCAGGCATCCCTTGTGATCAACTACAGTTCTTTTCTACTTGTGCGATTGTATCCTCGTTGTCAGCCCCATTGACTAAAGAGAATCTGGGGAATCAACTTGAGTCCTTCTGGCCTAAGTTTGTTGCTTGGGAAATCCATGATTTTGTCCCAGGTAAGCTCCTTTTAAAATCTCCTTCGGTATCGACTAGAGATGAGGCACTAAAAATGTTTGGGTCTTCTTTAGTCTCTATCCTGGCTTCTTTTGCACCGTAGTCTGTCCACTCTAGTGCGGTGTTTACCTTGAAAGAGGAAGGGTTTTGGATTAAACTTGAGGGGATTCCACACAACCTATGGTTGGTAGATACGTTCCATCGTATGGTCTCTAAGTTCGCCGAACTTCTAGAAGTGGACTATAGTCTGGAAAACGCCAAGTTTTTTAGCTTTGCTCGTATAAGGATTACGTTGTTGCTGAGAATGGGTCTATTGGATATGAAATACTTTGTATTTGCTTCCAAAGTGTATCCTATAAAGTTCTATCGTAGTTGGGATCTTTGCCCTAATCCATCTAGGCTTTTCAATCCCACCTCCTTCCATTCTTTAAGGTAGCTTAAGGTGGAGAGGAAATCTTTTAAAAGAAATTTTAATTGGAAAAACACAAAAACTAGGCGTTATATCAAATCTGGGGATAATGTATGGAAGAGAACCTCGAAAAGCCCTAATGTCCTCTCGGATACTTCAACCCCTGCAGTCCGTTCGGAGGATAACTCATTAGGAGTGAAGTCAAAGTCATCCTGGGAGGGTGCCTCCCCTATGCCTTCCCTGGCACATTCTGGGGTGTGTCCCTTGAACCTTCCTAGTGGGGTCTTGGCTTCGGTGGGGGGTTCGAGCTCTTCTTTAGTGTAGCAGGAGGTGACCACTTAGACTCATCAGGACCTTAATCTAGGGGGCAGTCAGGACTTGTTGTTGGATGCAGTGCTTGCAAAATTTGTGGCTTCAAACAAGAAAGCGAGGGAAATCAGCAAGGAAAAAGTCAAAAAAGTACTAGCTATCTTAAGAGAAGATGAAAAAGTTGACAAAGGCTTCATGGATTGTAAGGAATCTGCTCCTGACTCCTCGATTGCTTCACCTTCAGGTACGAAAAATAATTCGTTTACTTCTACTTTTCCTCGCGAGAAACCTACTTGTTTTCTTAATAATAATTTTCCAGCTAGCATTGAATCTTCCTCCTTGATGGAGGATTTTTGTTCAATTGACTGTAATGATAATAAGGGTTTGATTAATGATGTGTTTCTTTGGCCTTCTTATTTGGATTTTATTGATGTTTGCAAGAAAATAAGGATTGTGATTTCTTTTAGTAAGGAGACAAAGGATTTTCTTAATGTTTTGTGTTATCAACTTCGTCTAGTAGATTTGACTAATAATGAATTCATTTTTAAAGGTATCTCATCCCTTCATTTAAACAATTATTTTTTTATGATTATTACAGCCTGGAATATCAAAGGGTTAGGGTCGAGTGTTAAACGTAGAGCTATTAGAAACTTAGTACGTAGCTCTAAGTACGATGTTATTATCATTAGTGAAACTAAATTGGATCATCTTTCCTAGAGCATGATTCATACTCTAGGAGGAGGCAATATCAATTCTTCGGAATTAATCCCCTCTTTGGGAGCTTTGGGGGGGGGGGGGTTAATAATTGGTTGGAATGGTTTGGAGATCCAGAAAAGTCGTGTTCATATAGGGTAGTTTTCGATGTTTGTGAAATTCTCCTCAGCTTTAGGACATGTGGGCTGGTGGCACACTGGTGTGTATGGTCCTTGTTTACCACTTTTGAAATACTCCATCTCTGAGTTGGAAGAGATTAGAGACCTTATGGGTGATTACTGGATTATTGGGGGAGATTTTAACATTTTTAGATTTTCTTTTGAAAATTCTAACGGATCAGGGATCTCTCTTATCCTGTCTAAGTTTAATGAATTCATTGAAACTAGTGGTCTTATTAACTGTGTACCTAATAATTGTCTTTATACTTGGTCAAATCCTCCAATTATGGTTCGACTAGACATATTTTTGGTTTCTGTGGGTTGGGAATCTAATTTTCAAAACTTATCCTATAGAGGTCTTCCCAGGCCCATCTCAGACCATACTCCCATTTGTCTCAGTACTCCATTCAGGGTTTTAAGGAGCTCGTCTCTGAGTTTCTAAGCCTAGCCTATGAAACTAAGAGGGGTCAGGAGGCTATTAAAATCCTGGGTTCCGAGGAATAGAGCAAAAAGAGCTACCAGACTAGGTGAAGTGAAAACTCTTATACAGTCCCTAGATGCTAAAGCTGAGTCTTTTTGGCTCTCATCCATTGAATTGGAGTAGGTTTAGAATCTAAAAAATGAGCATTATAACCATCTATTAGAGCAAGAAATATATTGGAAATAAAGATTTAGAATACAATGGTTGAGAAAAGGTGACCTTAATACTAGACTCTTTCATAAAATAGTAAATGGAAGGCGAAGGAAAAAACTCATTACTACTCTCGAAATTGATGGGGGACTGGTAGAGGATATGGTTGCAATTAACAATACATTTGAAGTGCATTTTACTAATCTATTCAATAGGGGTGGGGGTTCTTTTGGAAATTTGTCCTGGGACTCTTATTCCCAGTCAAATTAGCTGCCCCAAAAGACTTACAGGGTAGCTTTTCTCTAGATGAGATCCACTTTGCAATTTTTGGCCTAGCTAGTGAAAAATCCCCTAAGCCTGATGGATTTCTCCTGTGCTTCTTTCAAACTTTTTGGGACCTACTAAATGAAGATTTGCTCAGGATGTTTGAATTTTTTGAGAACTCCTCTGATGTAAACACCTTTAGAGATATCAATCAGACTTTTATCACTCTCATTTCCAAGAAAACTATGGCTCAGAAGGTCCAAGATTTTAGGCCAATAAGCTTATTAAATGGGGCATATAAGATTATCACCAAGTGTTTGGCCAATAAATTTAGTCCTCAATTGAATGCATGCATAGACAATAGTCAAAGTACTTTCTTACCGGGTAGACACAGACATGATTGCTTCCTGGTAGCTCAAGAGACTTTACACCTCATGCATCACTCTCCTAACCTAGAATTTATTCTAAAGCTAGATTTTGAAAAGGTATTCGATAATGTAAATTGGGACTTCTTTATTAACTCTTTGCATGGTCTAGGTTGTAGTCCAAAATGGACATCTTGGATTAAAATGTCTATTTCCTCAGTTAGATATTCAATTTTAGTAAATGGAACTCTAACTAGTTTCTTTGGAGCCTCCAATGGGCTGAGACAAGGAGATCCGCTTTCTCCACTACTATTCATTGTTGCTACCCATGTCCTTAATAAAATGCTCAGTCTAGGAGCATAGCAAAATCTAATAAATGGTATTCAGTTCCCTAGAAATAGACCATATAGGTACTTAACATTCAATATGTAAATGATACAATTCTTTTTCTATCTCCTTCAGAGGAAGGAATAGTGAATGTTAAGAAGATTTTAGCTTGTTTCCAGGCATGCTCTGGTTTGAAAATAAACTTTAGTAAATCTTTTATCACTGGTATTGGGGTACAACAAAGTCACATTCGCAAATGTTGTAATATTCTTGGTTGTAAGCAAGTAGTATTGCCAATTAAATACTTTGGGTTACCTCTTCATTTTAGGAAGGCATCTGCTAGTGATTGGTCGCCAGTTCTTGATAAACTAACTGTGAAGTTAGCTTCCTGAAAAGCAAGATTTTTATCCCTTGGAGGTAGATTAACGTTAGTAAATGCTATCTTGTCAGCTATACCCATATATTTCCTAGTAGTTCTACACCTTCCTATGATGGTGGAGAAAGATATAAAGAGAATTAGTAGTTCTACACCTTCCTTTGGTCTACAGCAAGCCCTCCTTATTCTGGATACCAGCTTGTGGCCTAGAAAAGACTTTGTAGGGCAAAGTCTCAAGGACGATCGGGGATTATTAACATTAGAAATTATGAAACTGTAACGCCCCGAACCCGGGCATGTTACCAAAACACAGTACCACAAGCTTAATTACACAAATTACAGAACAAAAGGACTGTAACTAAGGCTCACCTCTAGGATCTCGATGCGTGGCTAGAAGCTCCAACTCCTGCACCGGAACCT
>JAMKQA010029541.1:0-22664 GCA_024699735.1 Posidonia australis
TTAAGCTTAAATTAGGGTTCTTGTCTTATTTAATGGATTTTAATTTCTTTTCACTTGATTAGGGTTTAAAATTTTGATTAATTAGGGTTTTATTGGATATTAAGTTGATTTAAATGGGTTTTAAGTGGATTAGGGTTTTTGTTGGATTTTTAAGTGGATTTGATTGATTAGGGTTTTTATTAGGGTTTTGTGGGATTTTAGGTGGATTTTAGCTGGATTAAGTGTTTTATTTGTTTTTCAGTGGATTTTTAATGGGTTTTAGTATTTTACTGGGTCAAGTGGCCTAGTGTGGGTATGATTGGGACCTGTGTGGACTAGGATTTTGGTGGTCGCGACCAGAACATCAACCGAAGGAGCCTGTTGCCAAATAACTTCAAAATCGGGATATCTACACTAACTATTTAATCTTATTGATCATATTGTGTCCAAATATATTAAATTAGGATTACATAGTTTGATCTGATTAGACTTATCATTTGAGTCACAAGTGTTTAGTTCGATTCAATACATTGATTTGACCAAGTTGATCAATCAATCAATACCATAAGACTAATGAGATCTTGTGAGATGATAAATAAATTATAATAATTAGACTCTAAAATATTATTATGTTTAAATCAATTAAAAACTCACTATAGTACAAATACACCCACATATTAATAAGAACATTATATCTTATAATAGATGACATTTTCTAACTATAATGTGATGTGGAGATACTTAATGTGAAATAGACGTTAAACATGAACTATAATTTAATGTTTAAATTCATGAAACTACAAAAAAAACGTTGAAGAAGAAATTCCAGAGATGATATCTCATATCATAGTAGATAATTTTCTGATTCTCGAAGGAGTATTTCTTCAACGAAGGATTTTCTTTTAACAATAATTATTTCAAAGAAGTAATCGTTGAGAAATGGTATTGGTTGGGCGTAGTCACAGGCAACTTTCTTCCTCTTTGTTATTTATTAAAGTAATGAAAGAAATACTAGAAATGTGTATAAAAGAAATGCTATAACTATTTTGTACATTGAAGATGGCAAATACGAGGACATCGTTGAACAATAATTTTACACATTTGGCTCTTTATCGATTTTAGTAATTTTTAATGCTATTTAAGAAGACATTATTACCATAGAGAGTTGACAATCTTATTATGATAATAGGATGACTTGGCATATAAAATAAAATGTCGGTTTTGTTTATGTTACTAACAAATATATTATTGCAAAACTAAGCATTAGATTTATTACATGAATGGTTGAGATGTATCTTTTTGATACGTACGCCATACCCTCGAGGGCAAAACAGATGCTCTCACAATATATAAATACAAATGCAGAAAAGATAGAATAATCTCGTGGACTCATTCTATAAAAAATGTGTTCCATTTCTTTTTCAATGTATCTACCTACATTATATAGGTGTTGGATTTAATCCACATCATTTATACTGATTTACCTATAAAAAACTATGTGATTTTGAAATTTCTATTACATGTAAATCCAAATTTTGGAGTAAGAATTGGTTTGAACTACGAAAAATGAATTAACGAGTGCTTCTCAAAAGTCATATGTTAAGTTAGAAATCAACTAAATGGGTATGATCTACTATTTTAATAATGATTATGATTCAGAAATGAAGTGATTTTTAACTTCTACTATAGGTAGATTGATATAAAATCAGTAAAAAAAATCTAAATACATTCATGACTAACACTTAATACTTTATCGTTTCATAGTAGTTCCTCTATCATGCTTTCTTTTGCTACAATAGTCATTAATTAAGTTTAATAGTTCCTCTTTCACTATTTTTAATCAATCACACTCTCAAACAAGAACAAATAATATTAATGTCTATTTTTAGTCTTACTATAGGGAAAAAAAAACTAAACAAGTAGAAAAGAGAAAAAATATCTTTGAATAGAAAAATACTAAACCGATCCAATGGATTACCATGACAATTTGAAATCCTAAATCCCAACCCTACTTGTCATTAGTTGGCAATGGTCATTGGATCAGACATTGAGTTGTATTGTCCAGGCTTCGCTGAAATCAACATGCGAAAAAAATACATAATGTTGATAATAGATTGAGTCAAGATTCAACTTTTTTTCGATGGTAAGGTTGAATAAATGAATCACTTAAGTAGCATTTGGTGATAATTATTTTTCATAGTTTATTGAAAATAATCATTTATGAATAAAAAATTAAACTAAATACATAAGAAAAAGTCAATTTATTTCTCATATATAAAATTCATCAAAAATACTGAAAATAAAAAAAACTATTGATGACAATTTAATGAAAAAGCACTAACTTTTTTACTGTAATCAATTCGTCTATGACCTCAACCCAATTCTTGTTCATTTATTGGTTGATTAGGGTGGTACCAAACCGGAATCATCGAACACGATTCATCTCCAACGATCGTCGGAAAGATCGACAAATCACGCTGGTGTCGTGGTACGTGGCTTCCTGTTCCTCTAGTTGTTTGGATTGGATTGGACCTATTTATCCTTGATTGGATCGGGTTGGGCTTATGTCAAATGGGTCAGGTCCGGATTGAATTAAGGAGTTCGGGTTATTCCAAATGCCACGAAAATTATCCAAGTCGTCTCAACGAACAAGAACAAAAAAATTGCTCGCTCCGGACCGACTTTGGACAAAATACTTACCGAAGAAGGCATTCCCCGCCCTCTTCTTGTTCTTCTTCTCCTCCTCCTTATTCTTGTCTCTCGTCCATCTTCCGTTCTCCAGCAGCAGCTCCTCCATCTCGATGGGGCTCCCTCCTCCGGCCACGATGACGGTGGTGAGCACCCCGAGCCAGGACCTCGCCCTCACCAACCTCGCCTACTGCTCCCCCTCCGAGCTCCGCGCCTTCGCCGCCCCGCGATCCAAGCACGTCTACGTCCTCGTCGGAGACTCCACCGTCTACACCGTTCGATATCCTCTTTTCCCGCTGCATCCCTCTCTCTCTCTCTCTCTCTGTTGTTCTTCGTTTCGCTCTCGATTTTTTGCAAAATCTGCGAATAAATGCTACGGATCTGTCATTAGGAAATTGTTTTTCCGACCGTTCTGTTCGTTCTTTTTTCACTTGGAATTGTGTTTTCCTTAACGAAGTCAAACAGGGCACGACGGCGTTGGCCCTGACAGCATTGCCTTGAACGCCATCCAGCGACGGCTCCTGAGGGTGTCCGCCGGTGACAAGGTGTCCGTGAGGAGGTCTGGCGGTCTCCGTCCCACATGCTCAAGATTCTCGTTTGGTTTTCCTGTAACGTGTAAGCAAGCCGTTTTCGCCGTCGCTTACTCCGTGCTCATGTATGTGCCTTTTAGGTTTGATCTACCGGATGATTTTGATCTGGCGGTGCTTCGACTGGAGCTGGAGTTTGTTAAAGCAAAGGCTAATAAAACTGAGCAGGTAGTATTTTCGCTCTTAGTGCGTTTGTTATGAGCTTCATGGCATCGGTGTATTTCGCTTTTTTGAGAAATTTGTGTATTTAGGAGATCGGTGTTTTCCATAACCCTTTTTTAAAGTACGGAGAGGTGTACGTTTGATCTGATATTAGGAGCTAACGAAAGTTTTCTTTCTCAGTTAGATGCTCCTGGCCTTAGTCAACAGATACAGAAACGATTTGCCAATCAGGTACTAGCACTACTACTACTACTACTACTAAAGCCAACTGGTAGTTTTGCAAATTTGCTTTCTTGTTTTGTACTTTTCGTCACTTTTTAGTCCGAATAGCTTGCCATTTTCTTCCAACTTTAGAACTTTTCCATGATCTTTTCTTTGTGTCAACCTTCATTTAAAAAAAAAGGTTGTGTTATCAACCTTTTACACAACCTTTTATGAGATACATGATTTGATTTCCAATGTTTTGGCATTTCTTTGGAGACATTTCAAAATTTTCAGGATAGAGGTAACACAAATTTTTATAAATGATAATTATGGCAAACAGAAATTACAGGTCCTGTTATCCATCAGACATGATCCATGAACACAACCTTTGTGAGTGTAGATTATGTTTTCCCTGTCTTATCGTGTGTCTTGCAAGAGTTGACTTGCATCAAATTGATGTAGGATTGTTGATTCTCCCATTGTTCTCAAAATATATTATCTGAAGGTAGTGTGAATCTAATAGATCCAAAGGACTTTCCTACAATGTTTTCTCTTACAAGGTTTGAATAGAAAGTCCCTAGAAGAAGAAAAAGGAAATGATTTTGGATTAACAGGAAATTAGATGTTGACTTGGTAAGACTATGATTGTTCCTTCTTGGGTTGTCTGCACTAGGCTTTGCATCATTAAGACACCAAACTACAATGTCTATAAGATTTTTGTGCAAGGCTGCGAATCAGCATTCAGAATGAGGAAGTCCTCTGTCAAGAAGTGTGAGCACCTTGTGGCTAAGATAATTAAGAAAATAAAAATAATTTCTGAGCTAGTTTAGTGGTATTAACAGGACTAACGAGTAATAGTATAAGTGACAACCTTTACTTACACGGATAATGGTGAAAGTTTGGCTATTGATCAAGGATTACTGGCATATTGCAGTAACTGGGTCATTGGTAGAGATTTGTAACTATTTTCTGTGGGTTGAGGGTAGAGGATGTCAATTGTTTGGTCTGTGACTCTTTTCAGTTTTCACACATATTTACTGAAAGGCACCGTGTCTGAAGCTGAGGAACTCCACTACTTTACAAACGTGACCTTCTTTTTATTTTTTATTTTTGCAAAGTACAGGCAAGCCATATTCATTCGAGGGAACTTATCGTCAAACAGTTGAAGATGATCCATCACGTGACTTGCTGCCTTGTTGTCAAATATGGGACCTCTGCAATAAGATGATATCTGAAGCTTTGTTCAGATCATTGCTCAAAAAAATAAGAATGTGTCTGGATCTATTTCCTAACTGCTTTGATCTTGCTTGCTTCTTTTTTCTAAAATAAGAGTTCCATTGAGTAGGGAATAACCTAAAATCAAATGGTTGAAGATGAGAACAAAGCCGATATGGCATACCAAAGATAGTATAGAAACAATAATAAAGTACTTTTGATTTTGCAAAGCTTTCGATATTGTAGTTGCTGCTTCTATTATTTTTTAATGGAAATGTGGAGATTTAAATGTTGTCCATGTGATTATATGTTTGTTAAATCTTTAGTTTCAATTACCAGCTGAGTATTTTGTTTTTCTTGCTGGTTATGACAATTGTGTCAAATCTTTAATTCAATTACCCAGCTGAGTATTTTGTTTTTCTTGCAGGTTATGACAAATGGGCAGAGAGTTTCTTTTGAATTTTGTGGAACAAACTTTATTTTTACAGTTAATCAAGCATTAGTGGAGGGGCAGGAAAAATCTAATGCTCCAGAAAGAGGAATACTATCAACAGATACTTATATTGTTTTTGAAGCTGCTCCAAATTCAGGAATCAAGGTCTTATATTCTGCTTTTGTTAACTTCTAGAAAACCGCTCTAAAAACTGATAGGAATATTCCAATTTGACATACTAATATTTTCTTTAAACATGTTTAGATGCTTATCATTGGCAGTTTGCCACATGAAACTGTGATAACCAGGAGTCATGGTGATTGCAGGTAATTAATCAGCGTGAAGCTGCCAGCAGCAGTATTTTTAGACAAAAGGAATTTAATCTTGAAAAGCTGGGCATTGGAGGACTTAGTGCTGAATTTAGTGACATATTTCGAAGAGCTTTTGCCTCTCGTGTTTTCCCACCACATGTTACAACCAAGTAACTTTTCTTCCATTTTTGGGATGATTTGAAACATCTTATTAATTAGCAAATAAAAATACAATTCTTAAACACAAACAACCAAGCCCACTTATGTGTCCATTACTAAATTCTGAAGCTTTTTTCATGTCTTTCTTTTGGCTGCAGATTGGGTATCAAGCATGTCAAGGGTATGTTGCTTTATGGGCCTCCTGGGACTGGGAAGACACTTATGGCTCGCCAGATTGGAAAACTATTAAATGGAAAGGAACCAAAGGTATATTGGTTGTTCTAACACCTGCCAGAACCTCCAACTTTGAAAGTTATGATATGAAATGTAGTAAGGCATCACCAATATTTTGATATTTGCCAGCTTTTAGGAGTTATCAAGTCAGACAAAGATCTTAACTGATATAAGTCTTGTACCTATCAGCTGCATATCAACCTGGAGTTTTCTCCAGCAATTCCTTCCTCATCTCACTCCTAAGTGCATGCTTGATTTGTTTAGTTCGCTGTTATTTTATTACATTATGCATAAAACTAAGAAATCTAGGATTCCAATCATAGATCCCTTATTATGACTGTGTAATATCTTTTGGATTTAGATTGTCAATGGCCCTGAAGTTCTAAGCAAGTATGTTGGAGAAACAGAGAAAAATGTAAGAGATTTATTTGCTGATGCTGAGATTGATCAAAAGTCTCGAGGTATGAGATGCTTAGTTATCCAAATGTGCATCCTATGTCAAAGTTTGATTCTACTAATGCACATTTTTTTCTTTCTCTGTCAGGTGATGAAAGTGAACTCCATGTAATTATTTTTGATGAAATTGATGCTATTTGCAAGGTAAAATCTGCTCGCACTATAGAACCTTTCCATCTGTGATTTAGACTACATGTGTTGGTTATTGGGCTCCTTTTGGTGATTAGTAACTCATTTGACTATAATGGAGACTATAATAAGATAGCAGTTTAGTTTAATGGGTAGAAAATTTATGGAAGTGCTCATCCATGTTGACTGATTCTTACATATCCTTTCAGAAATACTGCAAGAAAATTTCTTTTTTGATTGGAATCACATATTCCAAGAAGTTTTTTCTTTGTGCTTCATTATTATTATTTTGGAGATTGTTATGTTTCTATGCATATGTTTTTAATCATTTTCACTTATTTGATTGACATATTCCATAAACTATTGATGGATACCATATGTTTATGTCACTGGTATATATGTTCAGCCACTTGACACTTGAGGCAACTATTAGGGTTTGTCTGTTTTTTTACTCTTGATACATATTTTATTTATATTTCACCATGTTGTATGGTAGTATGATTTATTATATTCTGTATTCAGTCCAGAGGATCAACGAGAGATGGTACAGGGGTTCATGATAGTATTGTAAATCAATTACTTACAAAGGTGAGATTGTCCATTAAACCACCTTTCTACATTAGTCCATTTCATTTTAGCTTTATGTTATTTTCAAAATTAAAGACTAAGCATCTGACTGTCTTTTTAGATAGATGGTGTTGATGCCTTGAACAATGTGCTGCTTATTGGAATGACAAATCGGAAGGATTTGCTTGATGAAGCTTTGTTAAGGTAGATTGCTCCCCTTTCTTTCTCTGTTGCATGTATACAGGTGTTGCCTTTGTTTGTCTGCATGTTTGTGCATTTTATGTTTGTGTATGTTTATCTGCTGATCTGTGTGTGCACATACTCCATGCATGTCACTGACACTGTGGCACAGCCCTTGGGCAAACTTGCAGGTTGTGCATGTCTCTGAGATCCATTTCATTGTCTTAGAGGTAAATAATGGGTGTTATAGATATGAACAAAGCCATAGATACACTGCATTTTATCAATATTTTTTCTCCTAACCTAAAGCACTGAATATATACAGTTGATGTTGAATGAATGTACTGGCACTGTTGCTGATCATGGCAGATGATTGCTTTCTTTGAAGTAGTTAGTGGAATTTTTAGATGTTGCAAATCATATTTCTATTTTTCTCTTGATGCTTGGTTTTTTTCCTTGGTGCATCTGAAATTCCTTGATTTTTATTGCTTCGTCTTCTGCAGACCTGGTCGATTGGAAGTTCATGTTGAGATAAGTTTGCCTGATGAAAATGGCCGTTTGCAAATCTTTCAAATACACACGAATAAGATGAAAGAAAATTCTTATCTTGCTGCTAATGTGAACCTAGAAGTACTTGGTATGCATGAATGGTTCAGATGATGCATTTGGTTGATAGAATACTGCTATTAAAATCTTCTCCTTAAATTCTACTATCTTATCTCAAAAAAAAAAACCTTAAATTCTGAATGACAATGATTATATTACAGCTGCCAGAACAAAGAACTACAGTGGAGCTGAGATAGAAGGTGTCGTAAAGAGTGCTGTCTCATTTGCCTTAAACCGACAAATTAGCTTGGATGATCTTACCAAACCTTTGGATCATGAGAGCATCAGGGTCACAATGGATGATTTTTTGCATGCTCTTCAAGAGATAGCTCCTGCATTTGGAGCATCTACAGATGATCTTGAACGGCACAGGTATAAAATAGTATATTGGATGTGTTTGGGTTTTCCTTTTTAACTGTTATCTGTTCAACTTGAAATAATCATCCACGTTAAGCTAAGTTTGATGGATTTTATGTGGTCTTGTCCTAGAAGAGCCTAAAACACTTTTCTGGTTCAAAACAAAGAGGGTAAACTTAAATGTTTACAGAGGACTTCGGTTTATGGTATTTTAGGGATCTAGTAAAGAGGTGGGGCATGTGATAATGGCAAAAAGGGTGTTTGAACTTTCCCCATGCAGTCATTATAATTGGTGGAACATATTATTGGAGAAAGGTCATTTTGGCTGCATTGAGCTGCTTGGATGCTGGCCCTATTTTGGAGCTACTGGACATATCTCTTTTCTTTTCTCTCTGTGTTGTAGACTTGTAGCTGTTTTCTTTATTTTAATTGATATTATCAAGTTTTGGTAATATTGGATGTAAGTTGACTAAAACTAGAATGTCGTATCTAGAATACTTGTAGCTGTTTTCTTCATTTCATTTCATTTCTTTTCTTTTCTTTCCGTGCTGTAGCTGTTTTCTTCATCTCCTTTTTTTCCTTTTTCTTTTCTCTCCATGTTGTTGCTGTTTTCTTGATTTTAATTGATATTATGAAGTTTTGGTAATATTGGATGTAGGTAGACTAAAACATGGATGTCATATATGGTATACTTGTAAAGTAAGAATATTAGATAGCCTGAAGACTTTGGGTCAATTGCGTTTAATTATTGATACATCTTACCGTCCAATTAATTTTTTATTTATGAACCTTGATACACAAACTACATTTTGATATCCAAAAAAATTCCTGATGATTGTACTTTCTCTATTCAGACTTTATGGTATGGTGGACTGTGGTAAGAAACACAGTCACATTTCTGAACGAGTAATGCTACTTGTGGAGCAAGTTAAAGTGAGCAAGGTTACACCACTTGTTAGTTGCCTTCTAGAAGGTCCAGGTGGAAGGTATAATGTCATGTCCTTTGCTTTGGTATTCTCAGAAATTCATGTGCTGACACTTCATGTTTGGCAGTGGAAAGTCAGCACTGGCAGCTACAATTGCTATAGACAGTGATTTCCCCTATGCCAAGATTGTAAGCTTTACTAGCATGGATATCATTCTCTGTTTTAGGTTTGTTACCTTACATGTTCCTCATATTTCACATGGACAGCTCTCAGCAGAATCAATGACTGGTCTCAGTGAAAGCAGTAAATGTGCACAGATCATCAAGGTTTGAAGATGCTTTATATTGTTCTTTCTAATGATCTTCATATACTTGGGATGAAGTTCCACTGGCTTTGGATCACTGAGTACATAACATTTGTTGATTTAGATAATCCACTTCTTTCTTAACCATGCCTGTAAACTATAATAGAACTCTGTCATGATTGTATTAAAAATCTCTTTCTAGTAACTATAATACATGAACTTTTAAAGTACACCTTAAAAAACATTTACAAGGCTGAAGTGAAGTGGGAACATTGGAGAACCCAAGGCCAAGTCCAAACATTCTTTGTTATTTTACTAAAGGGGTTTGCCCTATATTTTTAAAAGCTGTCTGTTGCCTTTTGTCTTCTTTCAGCTGTTAAATTTTCTAGCATGCATTTGCTTGTGATCTCTGACTTGCTGCTGATTTTCATTTTGCAGGTTTTCGAGGATGCCTACAAATCGGAGTTAAGCATCGTCATTCTTGATGACATAGAAAGGTAGTGAATAATTTTATTTAAATATAGAATATTGGAAACACTGTGTACTCTTTATATCTAGTAGTTTCAATGCAGTTCATGAGTTAGTCATTTGTTTTTCATCTCTATCACCATCATGAATCTCATGTATCTTTTGAAAGAAAGAGTAGGATGGTCTTGTTAAGTCAAATAAGCATCATGGACGAGACACTGTAGTGCAATGATATGCAGTTATGGGAGCTTGCTTACTCATATTATATATATATTTTAGAAATTATGTTTTTTTCCTACAACTGTGTTAACTACTACAATCTTGGTTTGCTTGTTAACACACATTCATCTACATAAATAAATGTCTAGTCTCATGCAGCCTTTTCACATTTCAAGAAGGCCATTACAAAACTTATATGATGACATGCATGTCATTTCACTGATTTTAATTTTCCTAGTATATCCAACAATGTTGGCATCAAGCCATCAACTATTCCAAGGGTTCCATCTTCTGCCCACAGTCAAGCACCACGATGCACACATTGCACACGACATGACACGAAATTCCACTTTCAATTGGTCTCTCATCAATTGTCCATGTGAATGCTGTCTTGAAGCTACCTCTGCTATGAACTATAACACTATCGATTCTATCTTCAAGTTGCAATCACCATTAAATTGTTAAACCATCATACTTCATCTCTCCCATCGTGCATGACATGTGAAGATCCACCCTCAACCAGTCTCTTATCCAATGGATATGGGTACAGATGTAATCCTAAAACTATCCATCTGGATACAAATATATATGTGAATGTATTTGTAAACTTTATCGGACAGATACTAAAAAGGTTTGAAGTAGTGTGGATTAGGTAGATCTTCTGCTTATTCACTTCGTCGACATCCCTAACAATAGCGTGACTTTTTCTTTCTACTTTGTAGCATAACTTTGAAGAGTTAGAAAAAAAAAAGGTCACGAGTGTGTCTCTTTGCTCTTATTACATGTGTGCTTGTGACAATATATTGCACAAGTCTCTTCTTGCTTTCAAAGAATCTATGTTCTCTGTTATTAAATTTGTTTCTCAAATTTGCGCATGCGTATTATTTCCTTGAAACTAATTAAAAAATATGATTTTTCTTTATATATGTCCATTAACTTAAATGTTATCTAAGTTGTATGAGCTTTTTTGCCTTCTTGATAATGTCTTCCTCAAAAAAAAATATTTAAGGAATGTAATTTAGCTTCTGGAATGCAATCAAATAGCCTCCTGTGATCTGTCACTAACTAGTATAATATTATTATTCTTGTTCTTTGGGGTGTAATTTGATGACTCCTTTTCACATCTTAGGAACTTACTATCAATTATTCTTTCAGATTATTGGAATATACTCCAATTGGCCCTCGTTTTTCAAATTTGATCTCACAGACATTGCTGGTCTTCCTGAAACGACTTCCTCCTAAGGTCATTATATGCAATCATTTATTACTTATCTTGAGATATGGAAGATGTATTAGTGTGGATGAAAATATATATATATATATATATATTGCAGGGTAAGAAACTTCTTGTGATGGGAACAACAAGTGAGGCAGGTTTTCTCGAATCCCTTGGTATTTGGACTTCTTTCTCTGTCATTCATCATGTGCCAACGTTGAAGGAGGAAGATGCAAAGAAGGTAATAAAGGGAACAGCCTCACATTATGTGAATAGATAGTTCTGACTGGAAAATTCCGGAGTCTTCAATATTTAGTGCCAGTGGTCGGATTCCTATACCGTAGTAGTAATGGACAGTCAATTTTAAAGGTTCTAGCTTCTGTCTTATTGTTATCTTGAGATGGAAAATCTGATATTCATGGGCCTGAATTTGCAAAACATTCAGATAATGGATAACTTATGAAATGAATGCAACCAAGTGGATGCCACAACATGCATCAACTAATATCAATCATATATTCTTCATCACTAATATTCTTCATAACATCATTATATAGTTTTTTTTACTAATATATGCATAAATATTTTTTATTAGAAGATCTGATTTGTACCATCCTCCTGTGAATAGGTCTTAGAGAAACTAGACGTATTTGCCAAAGATGATATTGACGCTGCTGCTGAAGCACTAAATAATGTAAGTATCTTGCTTATTTACTTTGTTTTACTCCCTCTTCTACTGAAAATAGTGTCAACAAGAGAGGTATCTCTTTCTCCCCAATACTAAATGGAAATGGTAACTTAAACAAAGGACTGATGCATCTAAAAGAAATGGAATTTGAAGAAATTGCACTTGCATATTTTTCAGTTTGTTATGCTTTTTAAAATATTCAAATCCTTTTATAAATGGTACAATGATAACAGTGCAAATGTGATATTGTAGTGATCCTCCTCTTTTTAAAATTTGTGTCATGGTACCACGTTAATATTCTTCATTATTGATATTTCAGATGCCAATTAAGACACTTTATAGAGTCGTGGATATGGCTGCCCAAGGACCCAGAGGAGGAAGTTCTGAGGCGATTTACTCTGGCAGGGAGAAGATTAATATAAATCATTTCTTTGATTGTATCGGGGATGTTGTGTCGATCTATCGTTGATTCTCTTTTTTCAGGATTCAGATTTTATTTCTCTTTTTGTTGTGTTGTGTCGTTGTACCTTTTTTTGTTTTATCAATGTGAAATTTCTAACTAGTTCTTCTAGCTCAGGAAAGAGCTTTATCTTTTCTGAGAATTATTCATCGTATTACTTGGTTGAATAGTTAAAACTTCGTCGCAAACTGTTCAAGATTCTTAAATTTTTTAATCAGAATTTTTAAGTGTTCAAAATTATTTACAACATTATAACCCGAGTTGTATTTTATCGTGTCTCATTCGAAATCGGCGTCCGTTAATATCCAAGTGTTTATCTACCGATTTCCAAAAAAAAAAAAACCAAGGAATTAGGTTCAAAGAATAGTATAGTACCATCCAGTTTAGGCTCTGCAACCAGCATCTTTCTTAGCTTTAGAGGCATTTCATAATTGTCTTTGTGTAGCACACCTCTAATAACATCTGCTATTTATTTATGCTTTGTTCATTTTGTATGACGATGTGACCTATTTATTAGAGAAATTCTTCTTTTTATCTATGTTGCCTAAAGGGAGATGCTCGGATCCTTCGAATAAACCAGAACCGGCTCAAAGCCTCAAAGGACAAATCTATCAATATCTGCGAGCGAGTCTTTCAAGATTATTGCCTTCTTAAAGAGTTGGAGCGATTGAATGAAACGAGCTCATCTGTGCTATCTATATTACTATTTATATTAATGTATTAAGCGAAAATATGATGAATGAAAGGAGAGTCAACCTTTCTTTTCAGTAACCACATTTTTTTTTAGATTATTTTTTTCACAATCTTATTAGGTGAGATCTACCTTTATGCAATCATGTATCATTTCCTTAATATACCACATTTGTTTTTAGATTACTCTATTTTTTTAATCCCTTTATCATTATGTGGGGTTCTTGAGGTATTTTTTATACTTTTTATTTTTTATCAATGACTTTCGAAATTTCTTTATTTGGTAAATTCTATGTTACAATAATAACCACCTTTTTTTAGTTACTTTATCATTCTAAGGTTTCTTAATTATTTTTAAAATTTCAAAATTCCCACTTTATCTCCAATTTTATTGAGATTTTCCTTTTATTTTTAGTTTTATTTAAATATTATAATTTTTATTGTGAATTTATGTGTTTTATTGTTTTAAATTTTAATTTTTTATTCTATTTTTAGTGTTACTATTTTGAAATTTAATTTTTTAATTCTATTTTTAGTTCCTCTATGTGGGACCTACATATTACAATACCAATCATTTCAATAATATATGTGGGGCCCATCTATAAAGCAATAATCATATTTATCTCATTATGTGGGTCACTTGTTTCATATAGTTTTTACCTCTAATTAATAGGTGAATAGTTAATTACCAATAATGGAGAATTTTAAATTTCTCACTGATTATGTCAACAACCATTTTAATCCCATTATATATGATTTCAATCCAATTATTTTCATTTCTTTTTTCTCCTACATTTTTTTCTATTTTCTTCTCAATCTATCTATCTAAATTAATATACTAATTTTTATTAATTGATTATGTGAGATCCACTTATTATATTTATAAAAAGTTCACTTTATGTGCACTTAATAAATGATATCCCTAAAAAATAGTATCAGTACATATATTTACTAATATAGTAAAATAAAATAATGTAAATGATACATAAGCATCTAAAACACATATGTTAACTTATTAATTTTTTTAGTTTTAAATAATTTGTTTTTTATTTATGTTAATCTTGTTTTTCACTTTTAATAGCATCAAAAAGGCATATGTTCACGTTTGTTGGGTTCCTTGTCTTTACCTTCTTGATGAAGTTGTTATTTGACTTGTTGTTTTCGTTGTTTTGCCTTTGAACTTTATTAAAAATCTTTAATATCACTAAAAAAAACATTCATGTTCATCTCAATCGCAACAATAATAGTCCAATGATACAGGAGTGGGATTCTCCTATAAACCATTTGTAGTGGTTGGCCACATTCATAAGCAAATAAATGGACCTTGCCTTAAAACAAATTAATATAGTTGGATTAGTTTTTCAATACAAGATGGAAGTGAGAAGTTGAAGTTTTGAAATGATAATTCATAAGAAATAGTTTTTTGAGTAGAGTTGATCAATTCTCTAAACTTAAAGATTAATGTCTCTATTTCCTAAGACAGAGAATTCACCAAAACTTGATTTCTCACTAAAATGTTGAAACCAATCACTAAGTTTTGGTAGTGAACTTTTAGAGACCTCTCTAATCTATTTGGTTTGGAGGTTATGATGAGATTTTGAGAGAGGGTTAATAGTTAGTGTTTAATTTAAGAGTTGGATGAGACTTGTAGAATTTGGATTGAAATCGTTTAAGTTCAAATATCTCTTCCTAAGTAGAAAGATTTTAAGAGAAAGTTACAATCACTTATGACAATGTTTGGGTGGTGTAAACCAAGGGATATTGGTTGAATCAGGATCCAATGGGAACTCAGGATACCATCTAATAAATTGGAAAATAATATGTGGATAAAAATAAAATAAGATGGCTTAGGTATTATAAACATCAAATCATTTAATGTTGCCCTTAAGTATAAGTTCGTCTAGAACCTGATATCCAACAATAACCAGCTCAAATGGTGTAAAAATGTTTTACTCCAAACGTATACCTCTCAAGCTCAAACGATATATCTTTCTTCTAGAAGGAAATCATATCTTTCTTTCCAATTGTCAACACCTTTTCAAACATCATAGCCAAGAATGCAAGGTCCATGCTATTATGAGATAGCAAGTGGATCAGATTCATCTCTTTAAAGTGGTCATTCCATACCTATATGAACTTGCCAAAAAAAAAAAAAGGTACTTTAGCAGTCGATGGCAATGTTATTGACTTGAAGCCCTTCTTTTGATGTAGAATAAGAAAAATAGGAATAAGTAGAAAGTGATATTGGTATTTTGATAGTATTACTATTTAGTTTGAAAGTGATTTTCTTTTAAAGTGAATAAATGTATATAAAGAGATATTCTAATTTAGATGAAAAATATAATAAGTAATAGAATAGTGTTGGAATAAGTAGAAAACATGTAGATTAATAATAATTAACTTGATTATTAAAATATATATTTAATTTAAAATGTGTATACATCATATTATATATGTATTAATTTTTAAATTAAAAAAAACACACTGTATACATATATATATCAGAATAACTTAGTAAAATAACTTTATTCTATCCTTCCCGTAGAATAGTTATTTTGGAATAAGTAAATCAAAATAAGAATTACTATTCCACTTTTATTCTACTTTTTGACTTGCTAAATAGAATTGTAATTCCAATTCTGCATTTATTCCTGACTTTATCCATATTTCAAACAAGAGCTAAGAGATGGACCTTTTCATTTAAACCACAATATTCACTTAGCTTGCTTCCTCAGTTAGATGCAACATAGGAGTCGTTCACTCCCTCAAATGAGGAGGATACCATCCAATGGACATACACAAAATAACCAATTTTCAATCAAAAGCCGATACCATTTAGTAAATGATGGATGATTAAGATCCAACTTCACAACAAAAATATCAAAAGTTGCCACTCTAACAAGGTTAAAATCTTTACATGACTTGTCCTTAAAGATAAAATCTTAACTAGAGCGAACTTGCTCAAATGGGGATAGAATGGTCCATCATATTGCATTTTCTATGGTGTATGGGGAGAAACAACTCTACACCTCTTCTTACAATGCCCATTTACAACAAGTATGAGGAATCTCTTCATTAATAATGTCAATGCATCCAACACATCAATAAGTCTACTTCAAGCAAATCTTCTCTTTGAGACAAGTAAGTAGATTTAACTTAGACAAAAATCATGGAACACTCTTGTTTTTACAATTATTTGGGTGACCTAGCTAGCAAGGAATGATGTAATCTTTAGAAACATTAGACAAGATGCCGATGTAAGTTTCTACAATATTATCTCCCTTTTAATTTTATGGACAGAACATCTGATTGGAGGAATGGGTGACGCTACTTCTTCAAACTCAGTGAACCTTCATAGCATTCAGAATTTCTAGAATTCCAATGCAAACACAAATGTTGTTGTAGATTAGAATGTGGATCCAGAGAATGTAGTTAATGAAGTCCAAGTAGACACAATTGCCGAGCTAGAAGCCTTCGACATCAAAGGAGATCTTGACCATGTAATTGAATGGGGCCTTGATGAAGAGGAAGGAGGAGCAAGCATGCCTTAGTCACTAATGTAGTGATAAAGCTCGAGCTACATTTTTAAAAGACAATTTTGACAAAATTTGTCCAAGTTTATGCAGTAGGATTTCTCCATCCCCATCCATATATCATCTCCAACATAATTCAGCAATTGCTCTTGAAGAAAGAGTACCTTTTATCTTGCTGATATTTAATGTCCATTTACATATCATTTAACAGTTTTTGGATGTTTAATGTCTATATATTTTGCTTTTATGTATTTCTCAATAAATATGGGAATATGCATATTACTGTCGGAACTATTTATGGTGACAAGTGGTTTTCATAGTCAAGTTTTAATGAAATACCAACTTCTACTAAAAAAATGCTTTGGAGGATTACACAAATGTATAAAGCAATCTCATGATTGTATATCCGTACACAATTTACTTGATTGTTTAGATGCATTTTCAAAACTATGTTGTCCTAACTACTATCACATCCTTCTTATTCTTCATCCCCAACCACAACCTTTGCCGATGTGTGTACGAACTCCTGAACCCTTTTGGCTATGACGACTACAAAAGAAGTCCAATCTTCGCCACAACTTTGAGCTACACCAATTGCCTCTTAGAGGCATAAATTCTCCATTCTCTTCTTCCTCCTAACTCTGTCCCTTCTTCTTCTCTTCTCTCTCCTTCCCCTGTGAGAACTCCCTTCCCTACATCTCAGGACAAGAATGTGAGGTTATACTCTCATTCTCCCACATATTCAGATTCACTCCTAGTGGTCGATGAGAATGAATCGAGGGTATCGTCCTTAGCAAATAGGATGGAGGAAGTATGTTCCTCTCCCCTCGCCTCCCAATCGAATACTAACTATTGCTTCCTGGCACACTAGAAACCACCTCTATAGAGTTCAAGGATTTTTGTGATCTTGTGCCTTCAAAGTCGTTAACCATGGATTCTTATTCAAATGGAAATATTTTATGTAACTATAACAAACCTATCCTGGATTTGCATCCCTATGGGGTTCTTACAATATCCTCTTCATCTAAGAATACCTACTAGGATACGGTTATTGAGGTCAACTCCCCTAGAAAAAGTGCAATACTGCATAATAATAGGGTTGTTGTCAACCATGTATCTACTAAAGGAAACGCCCATGGTAACACATCTCTTGGAAGAAAAAGTCCTAACTTGAAGTCAGAGGTAGGTTTTGAGGAAAAATCAGCTGACTCTCTCACCTCACCCCCAAATAGCTTAATATTTGATCCATGCAAGGCACCTTCTCCCAGTCGGAAGCACAATCAATCATGCTTAGACATTCTTCTCTCTTGTAATGAGTTTCCTTCATCCAAGATCTCTCAAGCATCTCTGATTTTGGACCTTGATGACAAAGGAGAAAAAAGAGACTCTCCTTACATATCATCTCCTCCAAGGATGGAAGCATCAACTGAGGGGGTCACATACAATGCATATCGGAAGAAAGAGAGGGGCTCTTCTGTGGGCACAAAAAATTGTTTGTCAAGGACGACTATCTCTCGATCACAACCCACTTCTATTTTCCCCCACAGTGGTGGAGAGTCCTCACAGGTGAACCACTTTGATTAGATGGTGCATCTTACTAGCAGACAAAAACCCATCCCAAATATCGCATCACAGGATCTTCAGCATATCTTTTTAGCTTCTGACATTAATCACATTGTTATGACACCAATTGATGCATTTGTTGCTAATAGGAAGGTGATGTTGCCCACACTATCACATTCGGACGCATGAAATGCACACCATGCTGCCTTTAATTTTTGGGTCAAGCCACATAATTGACATCATTCCCCCAACAATAAACAAAAAGGACTGATGGTGGCTCCAAACATCTTTTCAACAATAAAGCACTCGGGTTCATGCTTCCTTCCACTAGCGTAGTTCCTGGAAAACCAAAAAAATAAGAAATACAGCCTCCCGCATGATGAGAACTTATCCCTCGTTTCTCGTTAGGCATCCCTTCAGTCTCACGAGAACAGATGGATTAATGTAAAGCATGGACATGAGACATCTCCCCTCTCTCTATTCTGTACTAGATGTGGCAAGTGCTTCAGATGTGGCTTGTGAGGTCATATTAGGGTACATTACAAGTTTAAGGAGTACTGTTTTAGATGTAAGTCTGCTAAACGCTTGGTTGCTATTTGCAAGTTTTTCAACCTTCTACCCTTTAAATGGCAACCTTTCTCCTACAAATGTAATTGCCGCAACTGCTACCACCCCTTTTCCTCTCAAAATTCATTTATGGTAGGCCTCTTTGCTCAACAATTGATAGTAATCTCTCCCTCTAATGAGACTTATAATCATGTGGAATTCCTCTCTTCTTGTGTTGTAGCAACTACCAACTTCAACAACATCTCAAAGGAGGATCTAGCAACTCATTTATTGGCTCACTGGCCATAGAAACTGGAGTAGAAGGTCTTTTGGATCACTGATTCAAAATTTTTGGTGAAATCTCCTTCTCTCTCCCTCAGGGATAATGCATTGACAACAAACTGAACCACCACATCTAACATTTTCCCATCCTTTGCCCCTTGGTTAACTAATATAAATGTTGTTCACACCTTAGAAGATGAAGGAATATGGATTCGCATGGAACGAATCTTGTATCATTTGTGGAGTGCCAACCTTTTCTACAAGAGTGTATCTGAATTTACTGAGTTGTTAGAGGTCGATACGAGTAGTGATCAAGCTTGTTGTCAAGGTTATGCTAGGCTTAAGATCAAGCTCCATCTTGGTAGGAAAATTCCAAGTTTAATTTACTTTGCCTTCACCAAAAAAAGTGTATCCCATATGCTTGAACCATGTCTTAGACATCTACTCTCCACTTGTCATCAAATTTGGCCCTCCTCTTGCTCCATTCGCTATGAGTTCTTCTGGTTTTCAAGGACAAAGGAAGTCTTTTGGCAAATCATTTAGAGGTAGAGGTGGTAATAAAGGAGGGAGAGGTGGTATGGGAAACAATAGTGGTTTTAATATTTGGACTAAAGCACCAACTGCATATAGTGGCTTGGGCTGTGGTATCGATGCAACACCCAAATCCCAAACCCATGAGAAGGACCCCACTTTTATCTGGCGATGTAGGGATCTTACTAAGGCCCTCAACCAGGAATGCAAAGCCCCTAGGACTTGTGGAC
The DNA here is from genome assembly GCA_024699735.1 of Posidonia australis. Lineage (NCBI taxonomy): Eukaryota > Viridiplantae > Streptophyta > Magnoliopsida > Alismatales > Posidoniaceae > Posidonia > Posidonia australis. The sequence continues at coordinate 19,924 of JAMKQA010029541.1, forward strand.
CTACCATCCTAAACCCTATCGTTGTGCTAGACGATCACCACCAATAGTTTGCTACTGTTCCCCCCTCATCCTCAACATCTCAACTTCACAAGACTCTGATTCTTGTCCACTCTATTGATTGTCCACGAACCTCCTCCTGTGTAGATCGGGGCAAAGCCCCCTTGATCAATACCAAGCCCTTTGTTGTTAATAGCAATCAATCCACTTTGATGGAGAAGAGTTCCAAGACCTCTAGTATCTAGGCCAAGATCTCTCCAAATAAACCTAAGCCTCTAGTGCCCAGAAGTTGTAAGAATAAAAAAGCTTAAGTCAAGGCCCTTCTTGCTACACTCGAGGAACTGGACTCTAAGGAATCGATTGTAAAGGAGGGTGGAACCAAGGAACCATAGACCTTCCTTCACTTTCCAAATCCTTCTCTAACTCGCCACTCTAATACACAATGACATAGCCCTAAAAAACTTGCATTAGGTACCTTTAAGAATCATACATCTATGCCGCTCACATACCCCAGAAAGGGATATGGTACATCTATCTCTACTTCTTGCTTCTTATCCCATTTCAACTCTAAGGACTCAGGTTCCTTAGGATTTGTGGAGATGTTTTTTTTAGGAAAAGATTGCTAACAATATTCTCAGATGGAATACCTACAATGAATTTATCGATTATTGTTATAAAATTGAAATTATGTTTAATGATACTTTGAAAGCCAGTGGTTTCTTGATACTATACAAGCTCAGCATAATTTATCTTCTTCTAATCTAAATCTTGAACATGATTGTGTGGAGCTTCTAAGAACTTTGTGTTGCTAGTATCTTGCTTTTTGAAGAATATTGATCTACCCTTTACAAAATCAATTGTGATGATTATTTTGGTATAAAATACACGAGGTCTGGGAAGTAATAGTAAATGTAGAAAACTTAGGAATTTAGTTCGCATGTCAAAGAAAGATTTATTCATAATTATTGAAACTAAAGTTGATTCCTTCACCCATTCTACTGTAATAATCATTGGAAGTACCTACCTTCCCAAGGTCTATCTGGAAGCATTTTTATATATTGGGATGTTGCATCATCCTCCAGATTGGAGATATATCATGGCAATTTCTCTCTATCCATCAAATTTGGAAATCATTCAGATTCTTTTCAATGATGGCTCATAGGTGTATACAAACCTTGTTTCATATGTCAAAAGCTTAGCTTTTAGCAGAACTTAGACACCTATAGACTTTTGTAGGTGTAACAGCCTGCCCCAAGTCATTATCTCTTAATCTAGCTACACTTTTTTTTACATTGATTATGAAACTAATTCTAATGATAAGCCACATAATTAAAAACATTATTAACTAAAACAAAATTAAACTACTAAACACTCACTAAAATCCCTAATGTGTGGTCAAGTGACTTTAACTCTATGTGCACTAGCAAACTCCTATTCTTATCATGCACTTGCGAAAAACACCAACAAACACACATGAGTAACCATTGAAAGGTCACCCAGCACACATCCCATCTAACGCACGCACACAACACTGGCATCTCTCCTAGATGCTGCAACACAACAATAAGACAATACACTGTTGCCTTACAAGTCACAGTCCTTTTAAAACCCATATTTTTGAAGCCATTCTTTCCCTTTCCTTTCAAAATTATATAATACCTTTGCAAAACTATTTTCTTTCATTCCTTTCAAAACCATATACATATTTTCAAAATCTTTATACATTACTTGAAAAGGCCACACTTGCCAAATCAAGCCCATGCTACACTATAGTGCCACACCAACACAAGATCTCAATTCAAATCCATATAGAAACTATACTTTGAAAACCAACATGATTTCCGATTTCCAAAACCACAATAGCACTCATGGGCGGGAACTACACAAAAACACAATGCTACTCATGAGGGAAAACTACACAAAACTATGACGCCAATCACGGGCAAAAACCACACAAAGCCACAACGACGACACAAAATTCATATTTCAAATCTTAATGCCACTCATGGACGAAAATCACATGAAACCATATCGCCACTCAAGGACGAAAACCACACAAGGCCACATCACTGCTTACAAGCGAAAACCACACAAGGTCACATCACCACTCATGGGCAAAAGCCACCAGGTTTCAACAACAACTGGCCACAAGCGGCAGTCAGAGACAAGGTCCTCGAACCCACTGCACTGTCATGGATAATCGCAACTATTCGTCTTGGCTCATAAGTATCACAAGTCGTGTTGCCTGACGCTAAGCAATCAACATTAGCAATAAGCAGTTGCTGAAGCCTCTAACTTCTCTCAACTGCACTACCACTGTGGACCACCCAGTGTAGGAGTCCCACTGCCCCGACTGCAGCCTCATTATGTCCTCAAGACACATGTAGACATGGAATTCGGACCGGGCCGGGTCGGGCCGGCCCATGAAAGGGGCAGCCTGCTGGCAGGTCCGGGCCGGGCCAGGCCGCCTGCAAAGAACCATGGGCCCGGCACGGCCCATGGCCCGCTTGTGGGCCGGGCCAACGGGCCCAAAAAAAATAAATAATAATAATATTTAAAAATAATAATAAAATAATATTAAAAAAAATTATTAATTTTTTTTTAAAATACAACAAAAAAAATTACATGTTTACATAAAAAATACAAAATATATTTACATCATTTGTTTTACATTTTTTTTTCAATTTTTACATAAAGAATTAATCTTGTGGAGAGTCTGTTCTGCCTGTCGAAGTTGATGTCGC
>JAMKQA010029542.1:0-24874 GCA_024699735.1 Posidonia australis
TTCAAGTAAGAGTAACCATATCAAACTTAAACGTAAACAAAAAATCCACCACAAGATATAAAATCAATGGTTATAATGACTTGTCCTCAAATATGCAAGAAGAGGACATGTCCTCATCTGATCCTTTTGCTATATATATATAAATATATATATATATGTACATTATCAGATGAAGTCTGGCCTTACTTTAGAATGTGAGGTCCATCAACTACTACTGTGCATTTTCTTTTGAATGGCTTAGATTTGTTTCTATTTTTAATATTTTTTTTGCATGTGTTATTAGATGTATTGATGTATAAAGAATTATTTATTACTGCAGATTTTCTTTTTCCTTGGATTTGATGTAGATTTGCACATTGTCTCAAGTGACATAGCTGACCATATTTATTTTCCCAATAAAGTAGACGTTGGATGCTTGCACTCGTAATCATGAAGTGTTACTGTTACATGTTGGACAAAACACATGTTAAATGACTTAATATTTACTGCACTTATGTTCCAACAAGTGTTACTGTTGGAAGATTCATGCTTGTCTTTTGAGTCTTTGACATTCTACCCATATTAATACTCTATATGTTACTGTTACAATGTGGACATTTATTGTTTACATTTAATAACAACATAATAACTACTAAGTTAGTTAATGTGGACATATTAACATTAGATGTGAACATTTATACCATTTTGAAATATAAGTTGTCATGCAAGTAGTCTCACCAACATACTTACAAAAATATCAATAATAATAATAGTGGTGATAGATATCTATGACTCACATGACAACATAATAATTATATTAAATTGAAATCTAGTTATAGACATTACTAATAAAGTTGAAATTTATGATTTTATCATAATTATTTTTTTACTGATCATTTTTCGTGTTCTAATAGAAATCCTAGTTTTTTTTATTCGTGACATTTTTGTTTTTTAATTTTAGTTTCAGTCTCAACTTCACACTTCTTTGTTTTTTTTGTGTTACATTTATTTTCTTATTTTATTTTTTGGTTTACTACTTTTTCCTATTTTAGTTCCAATGTTACCACGCTTTAGTGTTTGAGTTTTCGTATTTGAGATTTGTGGATATGTTTAATTGCATGTATTGATGAATCAGCAATACTTTTTTTGTGGCTCAAGTTAGTGACTTTGGTTTTGATGAAGAAAGGCTGCTTCTCTTTCACACGGCTAATACTTTTTTTGTGGCCCAAGTTAGTAGCCTTGGTTTTGACGAAGACTGCTTTTTTCACATGTGCAATTATTGTGAATGTTACAATGTGGACATTTATTGTTTATATTTAATAACAATATAATGACTGCTAAGTTAGTTAATGTGGACATATTAACATTAGATGTAGACATGTCAAATGGATCGTATTGTACCTATCGTGTCGTATATAAACGTATATACTATACATATATGTTAAACCCAAACACGACCCATTTAATTATCGTGTACCTAATACTAAACCCAAACACAAATTGTCTGTTAGCGTGTATACACGACATGACCCGTTAAGTACACATTTAAGTAAATCGTGTCGTTTTGACACGACAACGATTTGATTGACACGAGTACACGTTTATTACACGGTTACATGTTTAATACAAGATTACACGTTTAGTATACGTTTAACATTTACACGTTTTGTACATGTAGAAAAATCAAAGACAGATCAATAAATCATGAAACCAATCATTCAACAATATTTCACAAGTTCCATTGTTCCATATATTAATATCATAAGTCTACAACATATCATAAACATCCACTATTCAAAATAATGAAAGTTATAATTTATATACATGATTAGGTAACGTGCATTTATCGTGTACTTATCAGGTTTTTTACCTTAGACACAAAAATGCCCCGTTTAATAATCGTGTCTACCGGATAGACACAATAAGTACAAGAGACATGATAAGGGTAAACCCAGATACGGTTATATCGTGTCGTGTTCGTGTCGTGTTATCGTGTCGTGTCAGAAATTGACAGGTCTAAATTTAGATGTGAGTATTTATACCATTTTGAAACATAGGTTGTTATGCAAGTAGTCTCACCAACATACTTACAAAAATATCAATGATAATAGTGGTGATGATAGATATCTATAACTCACATGACAACATAATAACTATATTAAATTGAAATCTAGTTATAGGCATTGCTAATAAAGTTGAAACTTATGACCTTATAATAATTGTTTTTTTTACTGATCATTTTTTGTGTTCCAATAGAAATCCTAGTTTTTTTTATTCATGATATTTTTGTTTTTTAGTTTTAGTTTCAGTTTCAACTTCACACATCTTTGTGTTTTTTGTGTTACATTTTTTCCCTTATTTTTGTTTTTGGTTTACTACTTTTTCCTATTTTAGTTTCAGCGTTACTACGATTTACTATTTTAGTTTTAGTATTTGAGATTTGTGGATATGGTTTTGCGATGATGGTGAAGAAAATGGCGGTAGGACGAAGGGGAGGGTGGTGAGTAATAGAGGTGGTGGAGAGAGTGGCGAGGCAGAGTAGATGACAATGGAGAGTGAGCCTCGTCTTCACTTTTATTATGTAAAGTCATTCATTTATTACAATTAATATTCTATTACAAAGGTGTTTTAAGATGTATTTAATTGATTGTATTGGTAAATGAATTGATGACTCAGCAATTAATTTATATTGCCTACATTAGTGGTTTGGTTTTAACAAAGAAAGGTTGTTTCTTTCACATAGACATTTATTATTGACGGTGATCCATTCGAATTTCTAAATATCTCAACTTGTGGAACATTAATCATTTACATAAAGTATAATTATTCACCGACGTTTCTTTCTTTTTTTTGCCTATTAGTCTTAGTTTTGGTCTTACGATTACATTTTTGTTATGTTAACAATTTTGTATTTTAGTAAAAAATTTGATATTATGTTTCGATGAATTTTATTATGGTAGATATGATTTTTATCATATATAAAACTTACAATTTCAATATTACATTAACGATTATTTCCTATTAGTTTTAGTTTTGGTCTTACGTTTCTTTAAATTTTATAATTGATATTTGTCGTAAATTGTTAGGTATGATTTTATCTTAACGAAAAAAAATTACGTTAACAATTTTATATTTTAGTTTTAATTTTACTATTACATAACAATTATTATATCTGTTTTATGTTAATGTTTACAGGATTCTGTTATTATTTACTACATGTAATGTTTAAGTACACAACAGAACAATGATGGAGTTCTCTACTCTAGTTTACAATGACTCCAACAACATCAGGATGGTAGTGGCCACAATATACAGTGGTAATTCCAACGAAGGCGTCTAGCAAATATTGCTTACCATGTACAATATTCAACAACTGTAAGAAAGAAACAGTGAAATTAACAACAAAAAAGAATGAAATTAACTCTACAAACTCTCCATCTTCTTCATTTGCTTTGGTTGTGACCGTAAAGTTGGTATCAATTCCAACCAAGACCTTTAATAATCCTTAAAACATAGCAAACAGATGAGTAGATGTACCACCAATTACTCAAAATTGTTCATTTCTCCTCCAATCTTCAATGCCAACTCTACTCCAAACCCTGCCATGGCCACACTTCAAAGATCGACATCAAGCACTAGACACTCGAAAAACATGAATCTCAAAAAAAACCTAAGAGTTACCTTCTCGAGGACGACATTGAGGGAGGATGGCCAGCAGAGGTGTCTAGACAAGGCGTGGAGGACGGAGCTGCCTTTGAGCCTGTTGCATTAGTGTTGCTCTTCCTGGCTTCTATACCACCACCACCAAAATACCAAGAGACGCTACAACATTTTACAAAAGGAAGAGAAGTAGAAAAGAAACCGCAGTAGAATGGATTTGGGATAGGCTGAGACGATAGGAGGAGGAGGGTGCATCGTTCTTGTTCCTCTTACCAATGTTTCTTCTTTCGTCGTCGCCGATGTACGGGTTTCGTGTCAGATTGCGGTGCTCGACGGTAGTAGGAACGTTGGAGGTAAGGAGGATGTTGAGGGCAACGAGGCAGTCCATCTTGTAGGCGTCGGCGAAGTGAGGGGACGTCGGGGATGTAGTCATGAAGGGAGGAGGAGAGGGTGCAGAATTGGGGAGAGATAAAGATAGAGGAGGAGTTTTGATGTTTTGATGTTTTTTTCATCTAGATTCACTTTTTGTTGTTTTGCATGAAACGAAATTAATGAAGAACACTTCACGAGATTTTGAAAATTGTTCCTACTTATTAACATATCTTTGTTGATTTCAAAGGATTTTTTTTAACGATTAAGATATAAACAAGAAATTCAAGATTAATGGCTAGGATTATGGGCCTTACATACAAAAGTGAGGCCAGGCCTCATCTCATAATGACTATATATATATATGAACAACTGCAAAAAACCATAACAAAATTTGTATATGTACTGTTAAATATAGGTTATTAGATGTTGGTTATCTCATATGTAAATATATGATATATGCATATCCATATAAGGGATAAACCTTACATATATGTAACAATAGTGATTATTGGAAATAATAATTTTCTCTCACCAATCAACATGATACCAAAGCTCTAGTTTATCAAAACCTAGCCATCTTCTTCCCTCCCATCCCTAGTCGACGCCAACTAGGGGCTTTTCTGGCCAAACTGCTGCCACCGCAGCCACCTACCGACCTCCCATTGCCTCCTTAGCTTCCCGTTGGACTTCCTCAACGTCTCCAACCACCTGTCAACCCTCCCACACCCACTTAACCTCCTTTTGCGTGTCATCCAACCTTAATAGCCTGTTCCTAATGCCTTGTCAGCCCTCGTCCGACCTCCTATGGCAATCGACGACCCAAACCGCTTAGTTGTCGGTTCCTATGTCATGATATAAGTTGTCCCATCCTTCCTCTTTCATGTTTTGGCTTCTAGGGTTATATATGTCCCCTAGGTTTGCCCCAAATAATCAAATTTTGCCCTAAGAACAGGTTTCTACAACTATTTTTGGTGTTTTCCAAAGATTACAACGGTATTTGGCCTCGTTTTTTTGCGTAAGTTTGTTTCAATCAGATTGTATCTCTTGTTCAAATGGCTTCTTCTTGCAAGACGTGGGTGAAAAGTCTCTTTGGGACATCCATCAACTTCAATGGTAAGAATTTTCTTCTTTGGTTACAAGTGTTTGAGACTTTTCTTGGTACACATTGAAAGACAAGCTATCTCACTACTGATCCCCAAGATGCCAGGGATGCCATTTATGAAGACTAGCTCACTGAATATTATGCCGTCATATCATGGCTTATTAATAGTATGGATGAGGATATTTTTAGAAGTGTCATGATGTTATACCCGACCAAAAAGATTTGGGACACCTTGCATAGCACATATGGATATGAAAAAATATTGCCCATATATGTGAGATCTATGATTAGCTATTTATCCACCATCAGGGGAAGCATTTTGTCTAGAAATTTTACAATTCTCTAATGTCTTTGTTGGATGAGTTAGAAATATGTAAGTCTTTTATTGTAGACATATCAAAGATGCGATAGTACCGAGAGGAACTAGCGGTGGCTATTTTCCTAGTAGAGCTCAATCCAACCTTGGTTTCTCAACTCTGTGGTCTAGTCTTTGGCGTAGAGACTCTTTCTTCTCTCTCGTTTACCTTTTCTCAGGCATTGCGCATTTTGATTGCTACTCTTGCTCCAGTTCCTGATCAATCAGCCTTAATTACCTCTACCAGAGGTCATGGTTGTGGTAGATCATCAGCTGGCGAATGTGAATATCGCAAGTGTGATCATTAAGGTAAGACCAATCGTACAACGGATCACTATCAGACCAAGTTTGGTAGACCTCCCTGAGTGTGACATGCATGTGACGATGACTTCATTTGATGATTCTTTCACTAAGATAGTTACTATCTCCCAAGTTGATTATGATAGATTCATTCAGCTCTAAAATAACCAACCTGCTGCTATTGCTGCCCACGTATCCTTATCAGGTATGACTACTTTATTAGCTTCAAATGATAATTCTTGGATTATCAACTCTGGGGTATCCTCACACATGTTAGATACTCACGACCTCTTTACCTGGCTCTCCTCTTTGTCTGATACAAAATCTATTTCTATTGCTAATGGTCATCATTATTCCGTTTTTAATGAGAGAGTGGTTCATGTTACTTCCCAAATTACTCTTAATAATGTCTTTTATGTTCTTGATTTTTCAGTTAATTTACAGTCCATTAGTGTTACTATCCAACAATTTTACTTTTCATAACCTTTTATTCCTATCAGTGTACCTTCAAGACCTACAAATGGAGAGGAGGATTGGTTTGAGCCATGAGCATTATTGCAGTGTCAACATAATGGTTCGTGATGATATACCTAATGAATTGGCGTTTGTTGCTACTGATGCAAAGTTTTCCTTGTTATGACACTGTCGACTTGGTCATCTGTCACATAAAATTCTTCAGCAGTCACTTCCTTGGATTATAATTGAGCCGTTTGTCTATGAATTATATCTATTAGATAAGCACCATCGTGCTATCTATAGGTGTTCCATGTTATGTAGTAGTCAAGGTCCATGTGATTTAATTTATTATGATATCTAAGGACCTGTTCATAGTCAGTTTATGTCTGGTTATTGCTACTATATTATTTCTGTGGATGATCATTCTACGGTGTTCTGGGTTTACCTTCTAAAGGATAAACAACATGTTCTTGACATTGTTAAAAAAAATTTTGAAATAATAAATCATTTTTTTGTTACTCCAAAAATTTTCAAGACTAACAATGCTTTGGAGTTTGTTCAGAGTGACGTATAAATCTATTATAATTCTTTGAGAATTCTTCATCAGACCTCATGTTCCCACACTTCTCGACAAAATAGGGTGGCATAACGTAAGCATCGACACTTACTTGATGTCATCCGCACTATTTTGTTGCAAATAAACGTACCTAAGTCGCTTTGGTCTGATGCTATCCTTACTGTTGCCCATCTCATTAATAGGATGCCTTCTGTACTTCTTGGCGGTGAGACTCCTCTAAAGTGTTTGTATCCTGATAAAGAGTTATTTACTCTTCCACTAAAGGTGTTTGAATGTATTACATATGTCCAGGATCTTAGTCCAGGACTTGATGAATTAGATCCTTGATCCCTCTGGTGTGTGTTTGTGGGCTACTTAAGAACCCAGAAGGGATACCGTTGCTATCATCTCCCAGTCGTCATTATTTTATCTCTGTTGATGTAACCTTTTGGGAGTTTAAGTCATATTTTGATTCTAAGGAAACTCCTACTTATCCTGCTACTACACCTATTTCTTAGCTTGTTGAGATTGTGGATACAGGGGGGTTCATGACTGGCCCTTGCAGGAAAGGATGACTCATCCACTACAAGTATATCATCGATGACGACATATGTATCTACCAACTCAAACTCAGCCATCACTCTTCTTTGCAGATCTTCCACCTTTAGACCTAAATATATCGATTGCTTCACGAAAAGATACATGGCCCTCTACTATCCATCATATTTCTACATTTCTTACCTATGATTATCTTTACCCATCTTTTCGTCAATTTGCTTTATCCATATCCTCAGAGCCTATACCTAGGAACTATCAAGAAGCATTTTCTCTTACCACATTGGAAGGCAACCATAGATAAAAAAATGCTAGTGTAATATCTAGGAATGTAACCATAGACAATGTGTTTTAATAATGAGATTGATTATCAGTACTTGTACTTTGGAATTTTATTTCTTGTGATTATGGAAATGTGTGTTAGTGTTTGAGTTGTCTTTGTGCTTAATTTTTATGAATTGGGCTCTTGTTTTCTCTCTAATTCTGTTCAATATGGGTCAGGCAAACCTAGTAGATAGGTATTGTATGCGCGAGAAATAGGCGAATCAACTAAGCACGGTGGACTGGTGAGTATTGGTGGCGTAATTTGTTAGTGCATAGTTTGAACAGTAAAATGTCAGGAAAGCAATGAACGTCACCTGGTCTCCTCTGCACCCATTCTCTCTGTCTTTTTTGTCGATCCACTGCCTGACGCCCTGCGTCGCTCCGTCCCGAGTACTCCTTTGAGGAGGGGGGTGTAGATGTTTAAAACACCTGTTCCGACGTTGGATCAGGGGGGAAAACGAGAGCGTAGAGGGAGAGAACTGTGAACGTGAGGGAAAAGAGAGGATTGTCATCGGTAAGCCGCTGTTGTCGACATCATCGCTGGAGGTTCGAGGTGGTGGCTGAATCACCGATGAAGCATGGACGCTAGAGGAACTCGTCTAAAAGTGCGGTTGTCAGTGAACTCCCAAACAATACATGTTCCCCTCTTTTCCTCCTCTGAAATTATGTTCAAATATTGATTAAAATATGTAGAAAAGCATGCCATAGGATTTGGTGATAAGAGTAAGATTTTTGGTGAACTATTGAAGTGTTACATGTGTTTTCATGCATGGATGCCAACTGTTGATGTTCTATGAATTGTATAAGTTTTTATCAAGATTTTGATTAAATGAAGGCGACGTGAAATGAAGATATACTTATTCTGCATGTTTGGAAATGTCCCTTAAGTGTTCAGTGAATTGTTGTCAATTTTATGAGGTTTTCGTGTAACTTTTATAGTTGGGTTTCATGCTTTGGTTTTTCCTGAATGGTCTGTAAAATTCATAGCGCGAATGTTCGGCGAGGTCTTCCAGCGTGATTAGGTCACGATGTCTAGGGCAGAGGTAGCCTACGTGAGTGACTGACGCAAATGGCTGACGCGGGCTACAGTGCTCAGTAAATAGAAAATGCTTGTTTTCAGTAATTTTTGAGATTAAATAATGTTAATACATATGAAATACATGGAAAATACATAGATAATAAATGTAGAGATGAAGATTTCCTATAATGAATAGGAAATACTTGGGAAAAATGATTGTGGGTCCATAAATGGATAGATGAATTAAATGCTTATGAAAAGCTTGGTAAATTGGTTTTTGGTAATGATAAAGTTTTGAAAATTGTTTCAAAAAAGATATAAAAAAGAAGCTATACATGTTTTTGAAAAGTGAATTTCGAGATTTTGTAGGAACCACTCATGCTAAAAGATTGTACCAACATGGGGTATTGAGACCTCTATGTGGTCGAAGACACGTCTTAGGTTGTGATTGTCTAGTTTTAATCTAAGGTGTGAGCCTCGCGACTGTTGTGGTACTACAGGACCCGAAGTATTAGTAGACTTGAACTACCCTTAATACTGATGCTGGACAGGTCTAGGCTTAGAGTCCCCAAGTGCTCGAGTACTAAGGGCATCGTGAGGACGCACTCCATACTTGTATTAGTGTGGTATGCTACTTTGAGGCTGCGGCTAGAGTGATTGAACTCCAACATGGGATGGTTCACTGTGGTAGTGCAGTGTGGTCGTCGGTTGGAGATGAAGCCTCGCCAACTACTTATGACTAGCTCGATCACTTGTAGCCAGGGTGATACAACAAGTTTTGATTCAATCCGAGAATTGTGGTTTGTACTAGTTTCCATTCGTGGTTTTTGTTGTGTGTGATATATGAAATGATTGATGGTTTGGACTGTATTCTAGATGAGAAATTGTTTTCTGAATTGCATGAAAAATGATTTACTAATGTGTATGAGATTTTAAAAGATAAATGATAAGAAAGTTTAGAAAAAACATGATTATAAATGATTTTCCGAATTACGTGTATTGACTTTTCGGTATAGTATTTTCTTTGTGGATTCTTCGCATTTTGGCAGCCACTTAAGGGTTTTTCACCTATTTTGGTTTTGGGACGCGTATTGAATGACAATGATGTCACTTACTTGTGGATTTTAATTGTCTTATCGCAGGTATATAGTTGGAGGTGCAGTCTAGTCCTAGTACAAATTGTTGAAGCCAGAATAACCGCACACAAGTCTAGGTAACTAGTTTTAATTATTTTTGTTAATTTAGATTTAATAAATTAATTAAGTAGTATTTGTACTATTGTGTAGCACTGGGCTGTTACAACAAGCATTAATAACTCGTGGTACATGAGATTTGACTATTCGACCTGAAGGAACTAGCATAGTTGGTTGTCGACGGGTATTTACTGTCAAGTACATGCTTGATGGTTCACTAGATAGGTACAAAGTGCGATTGGTAGCTCACGACTTTACACAATTTTATGGTATTAACTATGAAGAAACTTTTTCACCTGTAACTCAACTAAATTCTATAAGAGTGTTTTTGCTTGTTGCTATCAACAAGTTTTGAGATCTTCATCAATTTGACATGAAGAATGCCTTTCTCTATAATGATTTAGTAGATGAAGTCTACATGGAGTAACCTGTAGGGTATGTTGCTCAATGGTAGAACAAAATGTGCCTTTTTAGAAAGGTCATATATGACCTCAAGCAAAGTCCAAGAGCTTGAGTTGACAAATTCAGCGAAGTGGTGATGTTGTTTGGCTTCAAAAGATGTGTTGTAGACCACTCAGTGTTTATTAGGCAAAGCACCATTGGTTGTTTACTGTTGACAGTATACGTTGATAACATTATATTTACAGGGAGTGACACTTTAGGCATCAAGGAAACAAAACAGTATTTGCAACAATATTTCATTACTAAAGATATGAACCGTACTAAGTATTTTTTGAGAATTGAATTTACTTATGCCAAAGGAAAGATAATACCATTACAGAGGAAATATGCACTTCATCTTCCCTAAGAGATAGGTCTTACAATATGCAAACCAAAAAGTATACTCATTGATCAAATACCAACTTTCTAGGACAACTCTTCAGGTGTATATGAGGATACTGACAAATATACATGATTAATTGGAAAGCTAATTTATTTGACAGTGACACGTCCAAATATTTCCTATGCATTTGAACTTTTCAGTCAATTCATGAATAAACATAAGGAAATACATTGATAAGGTACCTTACATGTACTTGTATATGATAAATGCACAATAGGAAGAGGAATGATCTACAAAAATCATGGTAGTCTAAATATTGAAGCATATTCTGATTCTAACCATGTTGGAAACAGGAATGACAGAAAATCAACATTCGATTACTGTAACTGTGTTGAACGAAATCTTATAACATGCAGGAGTAAAAAGCAGAATATTGTATTAAGATCCAATACAGAAGTTAAATACCATTTCATGACTCAAGCAATTTGTAAAATGATCTAACTTAGATCTTTTTTATCTGAACTTGATTTTTCAATGAAAGCACCCTTGCTCATATATTGTAACAAATTGACTACAATACTCCGGGACGCGCCCTTTCCCCGTCGGATGCGCTTCCTTATGCTCCGCAGCATCCCCTTCGCCTCCCCTCCCCCGCGATCCCTCCGCCCTCCCCCGGCCCCCTCCGCCATGTACCAGACTCCTCCTGCTGCCACCGTCAGTCTGAGCAACCTCTCCAAAGAGCAAGATTATGTAACAATGGCATAAAAATGGATACTACCAAGCAGCAGACGAAGCCAGCGCCTTCCCTCCTCGCTGAGTGGAACTCCTACGCCTCCTTCAGATCCGTCGGGGGGGAGTTGGAGGAGTACGGCGGGGGTTCTTCGTCTTCTTCTTCCGCACTAGGAGGGTTAGATCTCGAGGCCGCCGTCAGGACCGCCAACGACAAGGAACCTGCAGGTTGTGGATCGAGACAACAGTCTAGTTCCAGCCTCCAGACTCCGGCTGCTGGCCGACCATCCTGGTTGCTTCGACGTCTAAGACCTGGTAACCACTGCCGACGGAAAAAGAGAAGGCAGGTACGCGGCAAGGGGAAGCTTCTTCCCTCCCCCCTCGGGGCTGAACCAAACCTTCTCTCTGGTTCTTTGCTCAGCCCTGCTCCATCCTTTTCTTCGACGATTTGTCGAATGGTTTGCATCTTACTCGGTGTAGGATGGGCAGATCTCTATCTTTGCTTGTTCTAGTTGATTTTGCCCTTCTCTGTTGGGCGAAATATGTCCTGCTGCTACTATTGATGCCGTTTTTCTTTGTCGGTGTCTTCGTGGTGACTGGTTTATTTTTTCGAAATATTGTTTTATTGCTGTTAATTACAGATCGCGATGCATATCTGTTTGATCTAGCTTTGCCTGGTCTTTTTACACCAGTAACGGGAGATGCCCTATTTCGTCGGTGCCCAGTAGGGTTGGGTATCTTCTCAGGCCGTCCTTAACTCTGGAAGAGTTTAATCCTACCATCTGCGGGGAGTTTAATATCCTTTCGGATACCCTTATCCCCTCTTACTCTGATATGATTGTAAGCCTTGTTTTTGCTCCGTTGAGCAAATCACCGGTCGGTGCTTATTGGTGTTTATTGGTGCTCGCTCACCGGTCGCCGGCAGAGCGGTGTGTTTCCAGATTCCGACAGAGTCTTCTCGGAGTTAATACGGTGGTTAGCATTAATCCCGCAATTCCCACAATTCAGGGATTAATTCAACGACTACTGCTTCGGGGATTTACTTGGAAACTGTTTCGAAAATTCTGGAAATTACTGTTGAATGCATCTCGGCATTAATGCGCACTGTTGCGCGTCCTCTCATGGCACTCATTACACGCACTCACCGCATTTTTTTAATGTTAATAAAAATTCGAAATATGAAGCGTTACACATTCGCGCGGGGAAAATCTCTGACTCAGAGATTTCCTCTGACAACGGAGAGGTGAGAAGCCGCCCTTTTCTGACATGCCTTGACACTGGACCTTCCTCTACTCTCTCTCTTTATTTCGAACGGAGATATCTTTTCTCTGGTTCGAGATTTGCTCTCCCGGTATCCCCTGTTAATCCTGGTTACTTTTGTGTTGCTGATTTATTTCTGTCTACTCTCCATCTTAAAATTGATCTATTTTATTCTAGTTGGACATTGTTATTTCAAATTATTCTCTGGTTGATTTGGAAAGAAAGGAACAATAGGGTTTTTCGCAATTCAGTAAGATCGTACTCTTTGATCATTAATGATATTATTTCTCTGATGAATTTCTGGGTAGAAACTCTTATTTCAAGTTTTGAGAAGGAGGAAATGTTACAATTTGTTTCTACCATGGCTTCACAACTTGTGGAGCCTTCCATTCCCCCTTTCATCCATTCTTCTTCGAGAATACCATTTGGAGAGGATTCTCAGAATATTTTGGAAAATCTGGAAGAGTGACATTAGTATTATGACTTAAGAAATTTTGTGTTAGATTCTGTTTAACTGTACCATTGATGATATTTTCGATACTTTTTGAAGACTATTATGCCTGAGACTCTGTAATAATTTTACAATGACTCTGTTTCTTACTTGACTTTTAATGTCGATGAAATAATAAATCTCTAAACCGTTAACAAAAAAAAAAAAAAAATTGACTACAATCTTTATTATCAATAATCCTATCTTTTATAAACACACTAAGCATGTCAAAATAGATTATCATTATGTATGTAATATGATAACGAAAGGTAATATTCATACGTCTAATACTCAAACAACAAAATAATTGATGGATATTTTTATAAAAGGATTAAGTATTGAGATATTTAATTCTTTATGTAACAAACTAAACATGATTATATCTATATTAAAGCTTGAGGGAATTAGATATAAGTTATTAAATATTGCTTATCTCGTATATGGATTATTGGATATATGATATAAGGATACGAATGATTAACCCACACACACACACACACACACGACAGGAACAGATGAATTACAACCCAATAGTGATTATTAAAAATAATATTTTCCTAAGCCCAATTACAACCCATTTCACCTTCAAAGGAGGAAATAACAACACAGCTACATGACAGGAACAGATGAATGACTACAAGATTTAGATAATTGGCAACAGTATGATTTAGCCAAGCTCCTTTGTCCAGTCAAAGGGTTCCCAATCACGAGCAAAAGCAGCAACAGCAAGCCGTTGCTTCTCCATAGGCTCATGTCTCCTTCGACGGTGCATGTCCTCCTCTGGCAGCTTCAACATGCCTCGGATTACATTAAGCCCCATGCTACTTCTAAACTTTGTTTCATCGTCAATGACGTGAACAAACCCATTATCAAGACCGAATTCCACATGGAAATAAGGAAAGTCTTTGGGTACGGAACGCCGCAGTCCCTTTTCTCTTGTTGTGTAGATGAGTTTCTTTGCGTTGTGCTGGCTCCATTCGTCTTCAGCTTCATCAATTGCCT
The DNA here is from genome assembly GCA_024699735.1 of Posidonia australis. Taxonomy (NCBI): domain Eukaryota; kingdom Viridiplantae; phylum Streptophyta; class Magnoliopsida; order Alismatales; family Posidoniaceae; genus Posidonia; species Posidonia australis. The sequence continues at coordinate 14,136 of JAMKQA010029542.1, forward strand.
GATAAAAAATCGAATCAATCAGAATATTGAAACAGCTCATTAAGAAATGAATTTCGCTAAATATGTTTGACATGAAGACCATACACAAAGGTACACTGTAAGCCCAAAATGCAAGCAGCACAATACATACAATTCAAACATTAAATGGAATACTAATCTTGAATGGTTTACAGGGTTTATCGAAATACTATTGTACAAAAAAGCAAGAGGAAGAACAAAATCAAACCATGCATCTGATGTAAAAATCAATGGCATCATAATCTCACAATGGAATTGACCATATATGCCTCAGATCCTATCCATAAATCACAACATGTAAATACATATACATGAAAAAGGCAATTAGTTCATGTACATAAAAAAAATTCATACAAGAATGAGCAGGTATATCAGGCCTTAAGTTAAACATCAACCAAAAAGATTAAAAAAATGAATAGAAAGGTTTTCATGCCAATCCAAATAAACAGTTTTTTCCCATGCTGTCCCAAAACAAGTGAACAACAATGTTTCTTCCAATGCTGAAAATGCAAAAATAGGAATGAAAAAGCACAAGAATGTCATACTTGACTCAGTGGCTGAAAAAGGAATTTAAGCATGAGCATGTTCAACTAGTCAACAGGTCTAGGCTTAGGATCGAGGCTTTCAACTCTAAGCCAAAGCAAGATGATCCTAGTAACCCAATTCAGTCACTTAATCTAGTAGCACAAACTCAATCCCAGACAGATTCAACATATCATGAGTTACATGGATCGCGATGCCTCAAGCTGATAGCAATGTAGGCTAAACTTGGGTATGGAATGTAGGAAGATGATGTACAACAGCCCTAACTGGTTTACGTCTCATGGAAGATACACAATCCAATGTTTCCATGGACCAAGAAAAGCATTTCTTTCAGGCAAATCTATTTCTTGATTCGACCTCCCACATTGGACAAGGTTATTTATGCTTCCATGTCTATATAATGCCACCTACAACTCAAAGGTACAAACAAATCCTTATAACATATATATGCCAGCCATGAAGATCAGATTCAGGGACACTACAGAGCCATGATGGGTTGATGACCATTGCTTATGAAAAAGAACTCTCTATTAATAAGAAAAACAAATTAAGCAAGGAACTAACCTTTTTGAAATAAAGAGGAGCCTGTTTTGCAAGTTCCCGAGGCAATGGAATGCACTCAACTAGGCAATGACGTTGCTGCTTTGCAAGACCCATAACAGTTTCGAGGAATATCACACCTTTCTCTTCTTTTGCAAACATCATTAGTAGACACTTTTTGAAATTACGAATCTCTTCCCACACATTATCATCAAGACTTCTTGTGGCAGACTCATGCTGAATGGGAGGACAGAAAAAATGAAATGTAACTGTGTTTTACATGAAATAAAATAAAAGAAGGAATCAATGTAATTTCCAAAAAAAAAAAGGTTCATCAATGTGTATTCGTCTAGCAATTGGAAATCAACAGAAGAGTGAAGAAAAACTTCTCATATTGTTTTATATTTATGAAGGACAAAATATAGCAGTGGCAAGCAAGAATCCAGAACTAACCTGCATTGGCAAAATGCAGCAATGACCTTGCACAACAGGCTGTGATTGTGGCAACATCAAATAAGTAAATCGCGCAATAGAGATAATTAAGTGTTTTGGTCTTGTCGGATTATCAATGCAAAATTGACATCGCTCCTTTTGAGTTAGTAAGCGGGTTGGAGTTCTATCTTTTTCCTCAGGAACTCTACTTTTGCGATTACGTTTCTTGACAGGAGCATCATCATCGAAGTCGTATTCATCATCTGCCCTTTTGGACATACTATATTGCTTGTTCCTCATTATCTTCTGCGCCAAATGTAGATCACCATCATCATCCTTTTTGTTCAACTGGCTAGATATATCCCTTCTTATGGGTCTGCAGATCATGTGAAAACAGGACCTTAGGTTGCACAGCAAGAAAACATTCAAATGAAATGAAATTCATGTAAAAAAAACTAAAAATATGCCCCCATTGTTTATAAATAAAGAGCTCATCAATTTGAAATGAAGTAATTGCATTGCTAAGTATAAAGTTTGAAAGAAGATCTAAAGGAGGAATATTACAAATTTACAATAATATTATTGTAGACATCTCCTTACAATATGTACATAACATGACTTTAATCCGCACAAACAGCTCTTCTAGATTTCCTAAACCAAAAATTAATTCTTTAACTTCTACACAACAACTCAACAAGCAAAAGCCATAAAAAAAGGCAAAAGGGTGTTAAACCCAATAATTATGCTTATATCCCCTTTTGAACTCTTTTTAAAATTTTCTTGCTAACTTAAAATTACAAATCATCCATCAATAGGATTCTTTATTTTAATTGCAGTTTCCAAAATCATAATCATAATTATAAAAGTATGATTTTTTTTATAATCTAAGATTTCACAAAAAGTTATGTGTTCATCAAGCTAGCGGCATCCCACTGGAAATGAATGCTAATCAAACAAGTTTAACAAAATATGAACACGTCAAAGGTCATGTGGATGGTAAGATGAGCATGGCCAATCTTCAAAAACATGCAATTTTACCTCATTGTGGTGTAGGCACTATTGTTATAATCTATCTAATGTTACCTATTAGCCAAACACAGGGGCAAACTTCTAAAATTCCCCTAGGGTTTGAAAGAGCCTACAGATGAAGAGGAATCCACAACTTCCAAATTTAACAACTAAAATCCCATTTCTTTTTTAATTTTGGATAATCAGTTCACAATATCTTCCTTCCCTTTTTACTTCCTAATTTAAGTGATAAAAAATAGTTTTCATTGAATCAAAATTACTATTCAAAATCCCTCATTGAATCACTCCCTTTACCTTCTATTTATTCTTACTCCCATTCTTCTTTGTTTTTAAGAGTGGTATTCTTCGTCCCAGTACGAATGGAGGAAACAGCATATCACGTACCCAACTTATAGGATTAGACCTATTGAAATTGGCAGTCAAAATTAATTCCCAGATAACTCCCTCCAGTCCATATTTTCAACTTGTGCTTCCCCTCTTCGCATTTCCTTGTAGAATTTATGACAAGTGAAAGGCTTATTTAGTTATTTATCTTCACTATTATGAAATATGCACCTAATTACACTTCACTGATGTTAACTGGTACACAATGAGCAACACTTTTTCTAGATTAAAACATAAAATTCGACTAACAAATAATATGCTGCATAAAGAAGAAAATCACATGTTATACAGACAAATGCTCATGTACAATGATTTACCTGCTAATGTTTCTTCTAGTATCTGAAATGTCTACTTGGAGCCCAGTATCCTGTGTTAATTTCATGGTTTCGACCTCTTTCTGTAATGACATCCAGCAATAAAATAAGAAAAATATTTTGGTAATTTAAACACATGAAAAATAAAACTGTTAACGATAGAGAATTTCCTCTCAAAGGCAACAAAAGGCTGAAATACGGCACACTAACATATATTTATTGGATAAAAATTTTGATCCATCTATAATTACAGGGCAAAGGAGAATGGAAAATGAAATGCAGCAGGAAGCAGAAGATAGTCCAGACTATCATGCGGAAAGTCAATAAGTGAGAATAGGATTTACAGTGGAATACAAGATTATAGCATAATGTATTCATGACATGAGGAGTCATGCCTGAAATAACCTGGGAACATAATTATGTGAGTAAAGAAAATAAAACAATTCTTGCAAATATTCACGAAACTAACACTATGTGGCAGTTTTTTTTTAGAGTAAGTGTAGGATAATTCAACACTACACATCAGTTAATAAGCCAAGAAACAAAATCATTTTGGCAGGGCTTTCTCATTTTTCTCTTATGATTACTTGGTGCTATTAAAGGTACTAAAGAATTATAGAAGATTCAACTAGAATGGAAATGAAATGTGATATCTTTCCAACTCAATATTCAGCCTTTTCCAGTACTAGAACATAAGAAAAATGTAAAATAGAATTGAAATAAAATCTCAAATGAAAAAAATATCTTATTGAATAAAATGGAGGATAAGCTAGAGCCTGCATCCAAAATATATTCAACTAGATATGCATGAAAAAGGAGTTCTACACCATTGTTGTTTTATGACTCTATCTGAATAACAACCATTCAAGTGTTATAATTATAGTGTGCATGATAACTTATTTAGAAAACCAAATGACTAGAAAAGGTGCTACACAAGGATATACTTTACACAGAAAAAAAGGAACTCATGCTCTTTTGAAATCTTACCAACAGCTTTTCGGCCTCTTCATGTTTTCCTTTCAAACGTAATTGTAGAGCCTTGGCTGCTAACTGATTTGAACTGAATCCAGAAGAGAGGGTAGACACCTCTTTGCTTGTTGCATTATTTTCAAAAGATTCTGCTTCAGTGTAATTGTGTTCCCCTTTATTAACATAAGAAGTGTCAGATGCAATTTTTTCCTGAGAGCGAGTAATCTCCTCCATGAAACTTCCGTCATTAGAAAACTTATTTAAGCTGGACAGTGCTGCAGAAATAAGTGAGGTATTTTCAGAACTCTGGTTCTTTCCTTTTCTCCAGTGAAAGGGGCCCTGTTTTGGTTTTCTCATTTGAGGATGTCGTGAAGATACATCCTTCAAGTAGTCTTTCCTTCCAGTATGCACCTCATCCACAACTTTTTCTCTACCTGCGACAGTTTCATGTGTTTCTGTTTGCCCTCTCCTTCTATCATTTATGGCATGTAAGTGTGCCTTAGCAGGAGCAGCTTTGTGAGATGCCACAGATAGCGCCAAGTGACCCAAGGAACCCCATCGTTCTTCAACAACCTATGAAAAAGAAGGTTATGCATAAGCATATAGTATGTGCAAACTTTGTGAAAATCCTCTTAAATTTCAAGAGGACCCAATATAGCCTACCTCATCAACTTTTCTTCCTTCACGAACAGCTTGTTCTCGAGCACGTTTCAAGGCTTTGAGCCGCCAACTTGCACCACCATCACCAACCAGTGAAGGAGGAGTAAGTTCTTGCTTGCTCCCTTCTCCTTGAGATGCTTCATCTGGATATCCAGTACCATTGTCTCTAAGGTATGGGTTCAATTCTCTGGGATTTGACCCTTTTTCTTCCTATGACAAAACAACAGAATAAATGTCAGTACCATGATTTTTTTGCACAATTACAATATTGTTTAACAGGGAGGCACCTATCATATATTGATCATTTGCAAAGAAATACAAAAAATATGATTTATTGTGACTGCTAAAAAAATGATTTATTGTATAATATATCATAAAAATTAAATTAAGCGACTAGATGACCACTCATACCTTTTGCAAAAAATATGTATCAGAAAAAACTTGTAACTAATAAAATAATTGACGAAGCAAACTTGATAATATTTCTCATCCAAGTTGTGCTAATAAAATAATATATTTCTCATCCAAATTGTGCCAAATCTTTTGTATTTTTTTGTCCCAGTTGTTTATGGTTGCAATAATTTGATATCTATTCAATTTGAGTGTTTTTTAAGTTAAAATGAAACAAAATCTTACTGATATGAATTGAACCAAACTTGATGAATATAATTTGGTAAAAATTCCAGGTTTTCAATATCTATTCAGCATCAGTTTACTTTTTGGATTTTCCTATGATACATAAAAGCACATGCAGTCTCTGTTTTAGTATGGCAGTAAGGATCTAACTATTAAAATTAAAGAGCAGCTATTAGATTAAATGGTTCAAAACTAAGTTTATTAAATTAAATAAACACTTCGAAAAGTAGAGGATACAAGAAAACACAAGTCTACCATTAAAACACATTGTAATTTTGTGGAAGTGTTACCTCTGCAGGTTGAGACACTCGTGCAATATCACTAACAGAAGCCAACTTGACATCTTGTTTGTTTGCAGGCTTGATCATCCAGTCTAAACCCATTTCCTTCCTAGAAATCACATGAACCTCGTGAGAAGCAAAGTCCTCGTTGTTTTCTGCACATCCAAGCAAATAGAAAAGTTAATAATTTCTTTATCAATAAATCAAATAATGAAACAATGCAAAATGAGCTACTGTACCGTCTCTTATCTTGCTCTTCTCCTTTCCATGTCTTCGCTTACGCCATCGATTGTATGCATCATCAGAGGAGGAATGATCCATTACTCTTTTCCGAGACTTTCTACTTCTTTTATGCTTAGTTTTCTTGACATCCAAAGGGCTCTCACTTCCATCATTGGACCCAGAAGTCGAAGCAGACGAATCTTCATCCGAAGCATACCACTTCCTCTTTCCCCTTTTCGAAATCTTCTCTACCTTATCCTCACTGTCCGAGTCATCAACATGGGATGACGTCCTCCTCTTGCTTCTCCTCTTATGTTTTCCCTCCCCACTCCTAGATCCCTTCCGATCTTCCGGTTCTGAACCGGAGTCACGATTCTCCAACCCCTACACACAAAACCCAGAAACCAACGTAAGAACCACTAGCAATCATACAATAAGAGCAAAAAGAACACAAACACATCTGTAATGCATATATCCGAAGCGTACGTACACCGTTGAGCTGATGTCTAGGTATGAACTTCACTCCGGAAAGCATTTTGCTTTCTACAAGAAACAGCACTAACAACAGACACCTTCGCTGCACATCCAACATCACAAGCATTAATACCACAATTTCAAGATCAGAGGAAAACTTATATTTCAGCAATTAAACTGCAAACTTCCATGGCACTCAATACCAATTTCAGCAAGGAGAATAAAAACAATTTTGTTTTTTATGAAGTGTGTAATCCAATTAGGAGCAAAAAGGTTCCCAAATTAAGGTCACCCGTGATGGGAAATAGTACCAAATTAGAGAGCCACGGTCATGGGTGGTGGCGCCGTCGGGAGAAGAAGAAACTTATGGAGAGAAGAGCCGACGGGAGGAGGAGGAGGCGTCTGACTACTCCGGCGGGAGGGTGTGAGTTAGGGTTTGGGTTGCGACGAGGGAAGCCGTCGTGGAGGAGGGGGAGGAGGGAGGGGCGGCGAAGAGAGCGAGAGACAGGATTACAACATATTTTGGAACTTTTGTTAAATTTTACATTTTTGATATGAAGTGGTCGTAGTCAATAGGCAGTAGGCACGGAGCGGATACGGGATGGATATAATCTTAACCATACCCTAATCAAATTTAAACGAGTGATGAGACGTGTATTGGAGGTGTACATGGGTCAGGTTGGGTTAGGTTAGGAGTGAACCCACAGCCTAATCTATATTATTCGGGTTGGATAATTTTAAACCCATACCCAATTTAGAGCCAACCCAACCCACAAACTTCGGGTTGGGTTGGGTCGGTTCTCGATTTTATAGTATTTGAATTTTATACAAAAGAAGATATAGACTCATTTATTATTAATTACAAAAAAAAAAGATAATAAACTCATCCATTATTAAAAGTCAAAAAAATTGACAAACGATACATTAGTGTTGTTTAGTCATCTAATAATAATTTTCTCTAATAGTACAAAAGAATAGTGCTAACTTAACTAAAGGGCCAAAAGACTGCAAAAATTAAAGGATAATTCATGGTTTATTAATCCAAAAATAGCTAATAAAAGTATAGTTGTTTAACAAATAGAAGTAGCTCTACTAGTATTGTCTATGAAATATATGCAAGTGCCAAACATGAGAAGTAAAAAAAGAAGTTGTGATTAATGTTTTATACTTTTATAAATTTAAAACTATATATATATTATGTATTTATAAATATAAATAATTACTATTACATATTTGTACGTTTGGGTTCGGGTTGGGTTAGGTAACCCAAGCCTAAAACCCATACCCAACCCACAAAGTTTGGGTTTGGGATTTTCTAACCCTTACCCAATCCATGATTAAAAAAACCCAACCCACCCATATGGTTCGGGTTGGTTCGATTTTCGGGTCAACCTAGACCTATGTATACCCCTAATGAGTATAAAGTATGGACCCATTTGCCATTTCCTCGATGGTTTACCCTTATCGGCCATGTCACCTGTGATACAGTATAAAACGGATAAGGTAATTAGATAATTGGGTAAATTTATGTTTAAAGTAAAAAAAAAAGTTTAAGTAAATAACAAAGTTGCTAAATAAATACATAAAACATTGTTCTTTGGCTTCATTTTTGATCAAATTTTAAATTCTTTATATCTATTTTGCCATTTTTTCTTTCTTAATACTCAACTACATTTGTTGCAAAACTTTACAATCTTTAAACGGATGTTGTGAATGATTTGTTCCATCTTTTAATCAATTAAGATAAACCATTTTATAATGATTGCATTTAGCTTTAAGAATTCCTTCAACTTTAATCTTTGTAAAATTATTCTAAACTAATGATATAGTTTATCTTTTTTTAACTATTACTTTGTTTATCTTCTTATATTATTAGTGGATCAGTGTCTACTACTTTTACATTTGTCATTATATATATATATATATATAAATGAAATTCATAAACATAAAACATGTTGCATATTTAATATCTTAGATTATTAATAAAGACATAAAGAGGGCAAAACAAAACATTGAATCATTGACTAGACAAGGGGAAAATACATGGTACAAGTAATTTGATAAAAAGGTCATCAAAGCAAAATAGAACATAGAAACCATCAATTCAAATCTCATGTGCAAATGAGCCTTCCACTTTGTAGATTAAGGACAAGAATATTATTGGCCAGTCTCGCAAAACAAAACATAAAAGCATATATTCAAAATAAATCTATTAAGGTGACCACTTATTAGAGGTTGTTAGGGGAATGATAAGAGATAGGCAAGAACACCGATAGAAAAGAATAATGGTTAAAATGAATGAAAAATCTTGATCCATTATCTTTTGTCACCATGCTCGATCAATGGTCTCGCTCGCTACCAAGGTCCAACCTTCACCAAGCCTTTAAGGCCCAACCAATCACCATAAGTCGATGACCACCTCATCGTTGTCGAGATTGAAGAGTTGTCAAGTTTGGCATCGTTGAGTATGAAGAGTCATCCAATTTAGAGAAGGTTGAAGGTTGAAAAGATAAGAGGTTATAGAGAGAATGAGCGATGGTTAAGATTTACAAACAAGTAATGGGTAGATAGTCATCCTTACCTGTATAATATGTGAACACAAGTAAATGTTGACTGATAAACGAGAAATATGGTCGATTATTTTAACACTTACTTGTATACAACACTGACACAGTGGATGATAGTTTTCTTCTTCTTTTTTGAAAACGATTTTTATTATATATTACAATCATAACAAACACTTGGACAAATTCGCATAATTTTTTCTCTCGTCGTCTCTCGTACAACCACAAAGAAATTTTTCCACTAAATCAAGTGATTACAGACCACGGGGGATAATAGTTAAATACCTTTTTTTTACAAGCTTAGTAGTCACGTAGTCTCTTTTTGGAAGACAAATATATGAAAATTCTAAACTACACATAGGAATAAACCGTAAATGACACAATTAATCATAGATTATGGTTGTACGACTTCGGACACAAGTTCAAATCTCATGGTGGAAACAAGCTTTGTGTTCAGTTCAAAAATAGAAAACTCAAATCCGAAAAGAGCTTGCTCAACCAAGTTCTTGATGGCCTGGGAAAAAAATCCAGGGGCAATGGCGGAGGGATGTATACAGGGGAAATTGCCGCCCTTCCCCTTCCCTTACAAGAATCATATTACAAGGGGTCGTTGGCAAAGAGTAAATGTTGGGAATAATGTAATTTGTCCCACCAATTTGAATTTTAAATTTAGTGTACCTCAAATAATATGGTTGAGATTCTTTGCTTGGGAATGTAAAATTATTCTATAAAATATATAATATAAAGAGTCATGACTTTGTATGTTCAATGTATCATTTGATGTGGTCGATCTTGTAGTCAAAATGACCCTATTATATTGAAGCATCACTATCTTGTTGATGCTTATGTCACTATTATATTTCCAGAAATTAGGATATAATTGCTCCCAGTTTGAAGTTAATTTCTACATTTGGGTCTAGAAGCCAGTGGTGGAGCCAGAAATTTTTCACTGTGGAGGCTATAGAAAATAAATTATCAAAGTAGATGCAAAAAAAATTAACATCATGATTATAATCTAAAAATATGTCTACTTTAAAAAGCATCAACATATCTTTTTTTAAAAAGAGACTATTTCAATGAACTAAAATCCTAGATCATCAACAAATTTCAATGATCAGAGCACCATAAGTACACGAAAATTTTTAAATTAACAATAATAGTAGAAAACTAACAATAGTGATGATTAGTGAAGAAGCATAAATTCTATCCTGATGGTTGTTTACTAAGGAAGTACCTACTATCATCTAATGTCTAGTTTACTATTTTCCTTATTAACTTGTTGTGTTACTTCACTTCCCTGGGACTTATCTTTTGACTCTTATTTTTGGCATTCAACAAATTATATAAAAAATTTTATGTCTATCAAGAATGGTTGTGGAGTTTTTATGTTAAAGTTAATCGAATACTAGGATGGTTCAGAATTTGTGAAGTCCTGATGATCTTATTGTAGGATGAAATAAATGGTGTACAAGAGGATCATACTAGTAGTACGAGAAGTTAGATTTCAGAAAACAATCAACTGAAGTACTGAACACAGATGGACTATTCAAGAAAGGAAAGTAGAGGAGGAACATGAAGAAGAAGAAGGCAAATGTTTTGAAGGGGAAAACCTAACCTAGAGTATGCCGGCAAGATGGTCGTCGCCCGTCGTTGTTGCCCGCCTGTGGACACTA
>JAMKQA010029543.1:0-31295 GCA_024699735.1 Posidonia australis
CCCCCCCCCCCCCCCCCAACACACAAAATGGGACCTCTTTGCTGCTCATGTCCTTGATTACTAATTTTGCTTCCAGAGGGCAGAGAATCCAGAGCTCATTCCTGAAGATGCAGATCCGGTATTCTTAAAAAGCATACAAACTATTGGTAACGGTGGTGGAATGAAGAAAAGACTCCAAATAATCAGTACCAGCATATATGATCGCATGACTGATCCTAGGCTTGGTCCTCTCCTGCTGTTAGGGGCTTGCATATCATTTGGTACCATATTTCTGCAGAGAAACCAGTCAAATTCTCAAGTCAAGAAGGTAATTATTTGATTTGTATTTTTATCACATATGCTTTCATATCCTCATCTATAGTTTCTCGATGCTTGCTTGTTCCTAGATTAGACATTTGTAAGATCATAATTGATAGGAAAATAAAATCCATGGGTTCAGCTTGGCATTATTTTAACCTTGGTTCCATTAGAGCCTTAAAACTAGTTGGACTTACTAGTGAGTTTATTATATTCTAAACAGATTGTTAAATAAAAAAACAATAAATCCAACGATGGTCATGATTCATGATATTAGAGCTCACTACTAAATATCAAGTAGGTGTACTATATCAGGAAGGACAAAGAAGGGTTAAGATGATTGGTGTATAGAGCAGATCTATAATATAGCATGAAAATCCCATAAAGTTCAATTTTCACCAGTGTCCTCTATGTAGTGCTTCATGCAAGGCATGCTGCTATCCTGTCAGCCGATTTTTGATCATGATCTCAAGGCTTAAAACTTAATGCATCCAGCAAAATATCAGAAAGCCGAACTTGACACGTTCAGTCTAGTGTTTAAGCCAGATGGTAGTTGTTGTTTCCCTAAATCCAGTGCTACACCAAATTGGAGAAAAGACTTCTTCAATGAGTCCTCATAATATATCAATTTCCCATTGGCACCATGATCTGACCATGTTTTTCCACCTGCATGATGTTTGGTTTGCGATTGAACCTCTCAGGATTTTATCAAAATTGTGATCAAGTGAAGGGTTAAATGGTACACTTAAGTTTTAAAAAACATGAAACTTACGCTTGCATATTCAACTATTCGTCTATCAGTCAAATCAGATTTAGAAGTATCAAGATCTGGATAATTTGATAACATGGGATTAAGGTTCTTCACCATAGAGCACTGTATATTATGCTTGATGTAAAGCATTTCTCCTTTCAGCTGAATTTTCGTTCAATTTACGCACTTGTTGTCAGATTAAGCTGATACAAGATATGCTATTTCACAGCAGTTTGGCAGTTTCACTTAGAAGCCTCGCTATTTTTTGCAGGCTGAAGGCAGCAGTCCCAGGAAAAAAGTACACACGGTAGCATCAGGGGATGACTGGCCATCTTCCATCACGGACACACAACCAAAAGATGCCCGCCAAATATTTTCATCTGATTCAGACACAGAATAGCTGCAGCTGTCGGGAAAAGCTGAGATTTGTCGTCTGCCTATTCATTGAAGGAGCATACTCTCAGGATATCTTTGGAAAGGTAGAGAAGGAGACTGGGAGAGAGGGGGTGGTGAGAGGAATCCATACTCTCAGAATATCTCCGGCTTCCTTACAGATAGTCTTACTGAGCTTGTAATTTCTTTTAGTATAGGGCAGTTGACTTTTTTATTTATCAGGTTATCATCCATGCAAGTCAAGCCAATGGTTAAATTTCCGAAATTATTATTATAAGCTTCTACGTCTTAGCTTTCAAGTCTACAGTTAAGCTTTGCTGATATATACGGTTCCCCGTCTTAAGGTCGTGGTCCAGCTGTAACCATCAGCTGTTTTTTATCTACAATATTATTACTTCCAATTCTTCAAGAAAAAAAAGTTTGATGCTTTATCCAAAAACTCTACGAATCACCAGGTGTGCATGGTGATAGTAAATGTAGTTGTCTTCCGTTGCTGTAACTTTTCATGTTTACATTTATTTTTTTGCTGTTTACAAAAAAAATGAAAAATAAATAAGAAAATTATTTTGTTGTCAAATAATATGCCAAATTGGAAGGTAGATCAACTTGAGCCTTTTTTATGCATATGGGACTAGACTCTAGCCGGTCGTTACTAAATCCATTAGTAATTAATTTATATTAAAAATTACAAATTATTGTAACAAAATCATCAGGGATTATTAATTTAAAATTCAAAAAAATCGAAATTAGTAAAGGACTTCTATTGACAAGTATAATACTCATCTTTCTTTTAATTTCCATTTTCTTGATTTTTTTTATCTAATAATTGTAATAAAAAAAACAAAACTAAAAACATGAAAATTGGAAAACATGAATCCTCTCTCTCATTCATTTGCTACTCCACTCATATCTCACTCACTCTCTACTCTTTCTCTTGGATGCTTTGGTTTTTTGAGTTACTCCTTGTAAGGAGTTGTCAAAAGGAGTTTGGTAATACAACTACGAAAATAGGATTTCAAGCCTTCGATAAAAAAAAATTTGTCACCGATATTGATTCATGAAATCTTTAGTTTTTGAGTTCATCCAATCAATCATTGCTTTCTCTATTTCTCAACCGCTTCACTTCCCACACGGCCACACCCTCCTCCCCTCTCTCTCTCGATCTTGATCTCGAAAACTCATTACTTTTGAAAAATATTTTTTTGCTAAAAGTTGCCGGTCCAAACACATAATGTTTAATTTTGTTTAAGTTGATGAAAGATTTTATAATATCTTATTTTAAAATAACAAAAAATTGATCATTATTTTTTGAAAAAATAAGAAAAAACTCATTTACTCTAAAAAAGATGTTTGCTAAAAATTGCGGTTCCAAATGCATTATGTTTAATTTTGTTTAAGTTGATGAAAGATTTTATAATTCTTTATATGATTCCTATCCGTAGATAAAGAATTGGTAAATATGTTGCTTGTCTTTTCCTCGAGAAGTGGAGAACATTTATGTTGAAAGAAAAAACTTACGTACTACTAGAATCACATCTTTTCACGGTAAAGTTTATAATGCTATCTCATCGTTTCAAACTAGTGAGAAATTCGTGCAACAAAAATTAATAATTTGAAAAGGCAAAATAAAAGTCGATGTATGGTATCACGTGGGAAAAATAAAAGAAAAATAAAAACTAATAACTTGAAGAAGTAAATTAAAATTTCTTAATGCTATAATAATAATTGAGATGTAGGGTAAACATTCAACATAACATTATTCTATATAATTTGGAGAAATCATTAACATTTCATAATAATATTATTGTATATATAGTTTTTGGGGCTTTACAACAATGAACTTGTACGTTTTTTTTATTTTTTAAAATTTAAAAAGAAACCAATGTGAATGTTATTTTTTGGGACAATAGAAAGGAAGAGTGAATGTTATTTTTAAATTAAAAAAAATAAAAGTTTAAATAACAAATCAATTTACTCCACTTGTATGTGTGTATTGAAAGTTGTGATTGTTATTTTATAGTTTGAGTGAGACTACTATAATTTAACTCAAAAATCAATAAATCAAATAAAAACTAATTTGAATAAATCATTAAATTAATTAAAAAGAAACAAATGTGTCCCATGTATTTCTTTTTTGAGAAGTTATGATTATTGTTGTTATATAGTTTTACTTACATGAAATGCATTTTTAAATAAATAAAAAAACTCAAAAAAATAAATTAAATAAAAAACAAATTTGAACAAATCATTAAATTAATTAAAAGGAAAGCAATGTGTCCCATGTATTTACTTTTTGAGAAGTTATGAATATTATTATTATATAGTTTTACTTACATGAAATGCAATATTAAATAAATTAAAATAAACTTAAAAAAATAAATTAAATAAAAAATATGAATAAATCAATAAATTAACTAAAATGAAACTAATATGTCCCATTGTAACGATCCGAACCGTTACCATCAAATTCATTAGCCTAATTAAAATTAAACATAATCAAATACTTAATTTTACAGAATAATTAAAGACGAATTAAAGACATCTAGACCACTAGTAACTTATAGTGTGCGATTAGTGACCTCGACTATATGCACTAGTGCTACACCGCTAACCTTCTGCACCTGTAACTAAAAACATAAGAGGAAACTCGTGTGAGTGACCAGAAAGTCATCTAATACACACTCTTCGAAAAATCACAAGAAAACCAGGCTAAAACCAATGATATAAATCACATCGGACTTTGAAACAATTTTCAAACTGTTTTTTTCTTTCAAAACTCATCAAAAAACCACCCACATCTCAAAATCGAGCCTTACTGGCCAAAACCTGTAAAAAACTGCACAGGTACATCAAAACCACATTGTAAGTCATGTTGTTCGACGTTAAGCAACCAACTTTTGCCACAAGCTGACCACCAAGGAACTACCACAACATCTACACTGCCACGAACAACCATTTTGTGGAGGAGTCTACCAGTCCTAGTGTCTCACCACCTGTAGGACCTTCGAAAGACTAACCTCACACCTAGAAAGCTTGCGCACCCTACACCTAGGCAAGTTGTTCCTCCATCTGAAAGACAAACCACAGGGTACGCCCCTCTCAACATCCTAACTTGGTGCTCGAACCTTACATCTAAGTTCTGCCAGTACCCACCAACAACTCAGTATCTGTAACAATCAGGGTATCATATCTAGCTACTCAAAAGTTTCATACCTTCTAAATCCATTGTCACAATACCACCAAGTACAGATAGTACTTTGGGTCTCAACACCCGAAGCAATTAGAGTCTCTACCTTCACGTCCGGACGACACCTCAACCTGCGAACCTTAACCTCGGCTTCGTGAACAACAAACCAGGAGTTTCAGACCTCTAAGATCTGATGAACATTTACCCATGGCATCTTGGTCTCTGACCTCAACCTAGGTAACATGCACAATCTCCTGAGAATGTCATCACATCCTCTGGTCCAAACAATGCAACCCATCGGTCTTTTGGTCTATTAAACCAAAAAAACACGGAAATTCTTTTTTAAAAACATTAACGCATTATTTCTTGAAATTTATTTTATTTCAAAGCCATTTGCACATTACTAGGGTATTCACAAAACTAAACATCATAGCAGTAAATAAAATATCAAAATCAAAATACAAAAAATACTAACTTCAGCATCTAGAATGGGCTTTGAAATCTATGGGACTCGCCCACGTGGCCTCCCTGCAGCCCTGACCCACGGTGGTTGTCCGCAGGTTGTCTTGAAACCATGAGCTCAGGAAACCAAAGCTCTATGGGCACCCATTTCTCCTCAAATTCCTGTTTTTTACTATAGGACACCAAAGTTGGCAACAAAACATACTAAAATGTAGGAAATCAGACAAGCAATCTAATGATACTAAAATTATCAAATTCTATGCGATATAACTTGAGAAATCACTGAAAAAGGCCATAGATGAATAGTATCGATTGTTTTTAAATAATTGAGATTAAAAATCACATACTCAATCAAAATCACGAAATTACTTTCATCATGCTTAAAGTCACATAAAGAACGCAATCATATCAATTTTACAGAAAATAGAGTGTAATTGTGGAGTGTACACCTTAAAGAGACTTGTTGTACGCCACCACTGACAATCACCATAGTCACCACCAACCGACCCATGAGCTTTGGCACACCTCATGACCTCACGATAATGTCCTGAGCCAAGCACACCACGGCACTAGTGTAGGAATCCTCTGACGGTCATCCTGCTCTCTCTATCTCTCTGTCTCTGTCTCTCTCTCTCTCACATCTGGAGTTTAGGAGGAGGGGAAAAGAAAGGACAAGGAGGAAGGAGAATAACAAAAAAAAGGAAGTTAGCGTCATGATAAAGGAAGAGTGCTAATTAGCGTACGAGGGAAGACAGAATATGGTTTGGCTTATGAGGGACATTTCATTCTCTTTTTATAGTCTCATGCATGCAAGCCCCAACTCCCTCTCTAGCCAACCACTCCACATGTGCAATTAATCCACATACGAGACCAACTACTCCACTGTCGTAGCAACAACTCTACGAGCCTGTTTGTACCTTAGAAACGAAAAAAAATGGAAAATATTAGTAAAGAGAAACCAAAGGAAACAAAACTAACATAATTTATTTTCTGTCTGACCAAATTTCTAATATTTGTGTTTGTCATTGGAAACAAACAGAAATGTATTTCCGTTGAGATTCTACCTTATACCTACGGAAATGAAAATCTTTTTGGCTTTTATAGTCTAGAAAAGAACAGAAATCGTTTCCTTTTCCAACGGAAGCACAAATATCACTTAAAAAAGTGGAAACTAGTTTCCTTTTCTTTAGTTTCCTTTGAATTCTGATGGCATAAATCCTTTATCAAACACTCAGCGCAACCGCTCCACTTAAGGCTACAAGACAAATACCTAGTCTAACCATTTGAATTAACTGTTGCAAATCCGTAGTACCCTACTACAAGGCCCACCCCTAGTTCTAGCCCGCAAGGTTGGCCCGCAGTACCAATCCGCGATACTCGTTAATTCAATGGCCCAAAACAGAAGACAAGGCCCAAACAACACGCACAAAGCCCACAAATATAGACTACATGTCAGTAACACCCGTCCATAATGAAAATTCATTAATTCCAGTTAATTACAAGTATAATGAATTTTAAGGTGTTACTCATTGACTTCTTTTTTAGAAGTTATGATTATCATTACTATGTAGCTTTACTTACATGAAATGCACTATTAAATAATAAAAATAAAATTAAAAAATAAATTAAATGAAAATCAAATTTGAATAAATCAATTAAATAAGGAAACCATCTAACTATTGTTTTTTGTAAATGTATAATACATAAAGAAATAAATTTAAAATTTGAAAACAAAATCTAGTCTACACTAGAAAAAAAAGAGGCACAGAGCTCTTTCAGTAATGCTTCGTGGAAGATCCCCTCCTCGCTTAATTTATAAGTAGATTACATGAAATGTAATATTAAATAAATAAAATAAATTTGAATAAATCAATAACTTAATTAGAAGGAAACCAATATGTCTCTTGTACTTCTTTTTTGAGAAATTATGATTATTATTACTATATAGTTTTACTGACATGAAATACACTATTAAATAATAAAAATAAAATCAAAAAAAATAAATTTGAATAATTCAATTAAATAAGAAAACCATCAAATCAATGTTTTTTTGTAAAGGTATGATACACAAAGACACAAATTGAAAATTTTAAAATAAAATCTAATCTACTCCTAAAAAAAGGCCACCGAGCTCTCTCATTGCTCCGTGGAAAAGTCCCTTCCACTTAGATTAAATGAAGATTGCATGAAATGCATTATTAAATAATAAAAATTAAATTAAATAAAAACTGAATTTAAATAAATCAATCATACAATTTAATAAGGAAACTATCAAACCAATGTTTTTTCATGATACATAAAAAATAAATTTTAAATTTTAAAATAAAATCTAATATGCTAAAAAAAAAGATCACGAAGTTCTCTCATTGCTCATGGAAAATGCCCTCCTAGTTAGTTTATAAGGAGATTACATGAAATGTATTATTAAATAATAAAAATAAAAGCAAAAAAATAAATTAAATAACAATAAAGCAATTAAATAAGGAAACCATCAAACTAATGTTTTTTTTTGCAAAAATATGATAAATAAAGGAGAAAAAAAATCTAATCTACAACCGTTATAGCTACGTGGAAAACAAACAACCCCACATTGACGAGGTTACGTTACCAGTTATACCAAGTTTGCGTTCGGCTCCGTCGTCGTCCACGAGCGTTATTATTAGACGAAACTTTTCATTACATGAAGAAGCATAAGCCGACGCCCATAGATTACAAAGAGACATGGCGACACATGGAGATGGGAATCTCCAAAGTGAAAAGACTCCTTGAAGACGTCGAGGACGAGCCACAGTTCACGACGGAGGAGCACATCCTGTCGTACACGGCCGTCTACAACATATGCACGCAGAAGCCACAAAATGACCACTCACAACAGGTATACTTCAAGTACCGGCAAACCATCGAGGAGTACATCATGGAAGTGGTGTTTCCGTCCTTGGAAGACAAGCACGGCGAGTTCTTGCTGAGGGAGCTGGCGAAGCGTTGGGACAACCACAAGATCATGGTTCGTTGGATGGTCCGGTTCTTCTTCTACCTGGACAGGCACTTTATTCCGACGAGGAAACTTCCTTCGCTTCACCAAGTTGGCCTTTCTTGCTTCCGTGATCTGGTGTACCAGGAGGTCAAGGATACGGCGAGGGACGACGTGATCTCCCTGATCGAGCGGGAGCGGGAAGGGGAGCAGATCGACCGGAGCTTGTTGAAGAACGTGTTGGCTATCTTTGTTGAGGTTGGTGCCCACGGGGACAAGTGGTGCTACGAGAACGACTTCGAGGCAGAGATGGTTGACGACACGGGTTGGTACTATTCAAGAAAGGCCAAGAACTGGATCGCCGAGGACTCGTGCCCCGTCTACATGCTGAAGGTCGAGGAGTCCTTGAGAAGGGAGACCGATAGGGTTGCCCATTACCTGCAGCGTAGCACAGAGCAGAAGTTGCAGGAGAAGGTGCGCCATGAGCTGCTGGTTCGGTACACTGGCCAGTTGCTGGAGAATGAGACCTCTGGGTGCCGTGCGATGTTCCGGGACGACAAGGCGGACGATCTTTCGAGGATGTACAGGTTATTTTGCGCGATACCAAGTGGACTGGATCTGGTTTCCCGGACGTTCAAACAGCACGTGACAGCCGAGGGGACTGCGCTGGTTAAGCAGGCCGAGGAGGACGCCGAGCAGGTCTTTGTTCGAAAGGTTCTCGAGCTTCATGACAAGTTTCTTGCTTATACCACCGACTGCTTCCAGGACAACCCGCTCTTCCACAAGGCGCTAAAGGAGGTCTTCGAGGTCATCTGCAACAAAGGGGTCGGTGGAAGCTCCAGCGCCGAACTACTGGCTACGTTCTGCGACAACGTCCTCAAGAAGGGAGGTGGTGAGAATCTGAGCTACGAAGCCATAGAAAAGGCTCTCGAGAAGGTGGTCAGGTTTCTCGTCTACATCAGCGACAAAGATCAGTTCGCCAAATGCTGCAGGAAGAAACTTGCCCAGAGGCTTCTGTTCCACAGAAGCAACAATGGCGACCATGAAAGGAGTTTCTTGATGAGTCTGAAGCAGAGGTGTGGAGGACAGTTCACCTCCAAGATGGAGGGGATGGTCACCGACGTGACTCTGGCTAGAGAAAACCAAGCACACTTCGAGGAGTATCTAATTAGCACCACCAATCCACATGCAAACCCGGGGATCGACTTTAACGTGACGGTTCTAACTACTGGATTCTGGCCGAGTTATAAATCATCATTCGACCTCAACCTTCCCCAGGAGATGGTTAAGTGCGTAGAGGTCTTCGAGGAGTTCTACCAAACAAAGACCGAACACAGAAAGCTATCGTGGATATACTCGTTGGGTACATGCAACATCATCGGAAAGTTCGACACCAGGCCGGTAGAGCTCAGCTTGACCACCACTCAGGCATCGGCCTTGCTTCTGTTCAACTCCTCGGACAGGTTGAGTTATGCAGAAATCAAGTCACAGTTGAACTTTACGGACGACGACGTCGTCCGGTTGCTGCACTCTCTTTCTTGTGCAAGGTACAGGATTCTTACCAAGAAGCCCAGCACGAAGACCATATCTCCCACCGACGTGTTCGAGTTCAACTCAAAGTTCACCGACAATATGAGGAGGATCCGGATTCCGCTGCCTCCCGTGGACGAGAAGAAGAAGGTGATCGACGGCTTCGACAAGGACAGGCGGTACCTCATCGACGCCTCCATCGTGAGAATCATGAAGAGTCGTAAGGTTTTGGGTCACCAGCAACTGGTCATGGAGTGCGTCGAGCAACTGAGTCTCATGTTCAAGCCTGACTTCAAGGTGATTAAGAGGCGGATAGAAGATCTGATCACCAGGGACTATCTCGAGAGGGACACAGACAACCCCAACAATTACAGGTACTTGGCCTGAAGCCTGATCGACCATTCACGGCAATTCATGGAGGTCAGGTTTGAATGGAGCTTTATCAATCTGCAGTCGCCTATTGTGTTGGCAGTAATAACCTTTAAGTTTAAATTTATCTTCTTTACGAGACTAATAAGTGCGTTCCTCCTAATTTTGTTGTATACCTTTGTACTTTTTCATATGATACTTCATCTGTCTAGCACATTAATCTACATGCCTCCTGATCATTACATGAAGCATTGTACATTGTAATGTTGTTTTAAATAGCCTTAGCCAGCAAGGGGTATAGGTTGTATTAGTTTGTGTAGATCTCAATGGATGCTGCAGGTTAGGAGCCCATGACAACTGCTATTAATGTTCGTTTCTTTGATTTAGGAGTAGCTTGTGACTACTCCCTGCTGAAGCTCCCATGCAGTTGGTTTTTTTGGATTGGATGTCGAAGTTGCTACTGCTTGTTCGAAAAACAGATCTACATGTACGAAATACAATTAAATGGCAAAAGAAGAATAAAAGTACACAATAATAAAAATACACGGGCAAACACAAGCTTGATCAGAATGGTTTATGGCTTTATGCTCTCTGAAGAATAGAGAGAGAGAGAGAGAGAGATTATACCATACGATAAGAGTAATAGTATAATATACAAAACCTAAATGATAGAGACTCCATCGTTAAAGAGCCACCACTCTCTATTTTTTTTTATTTTTTATTTAAATAAAATCTAATTATATAATTAATTAATCTATAAGATAATCTACTATGTGAAAGTTTTATCCTAATCTGAGTTATATTTACTATTAATTTTTAATCTAAAATTTAATAAAATATGTTGAATTTTAAGACCTTTAGATCAAAGATCAATAGTTATTTAATTTAAATAAAAATTTCACTATATATTTATAAATTTCTACTAAGTATATCTATACAGTTATTTCTTCTCCTTTATGTATTTATAAAAAAAAGTGCCTACATACTTCTCATATATAGACACCTACATAAAAAAAGCCCCCCTAAAAGTAAAAAGGATTGAAAATTCAAGAAAATGTGTTTCTACTGGTTTCTCACAACAAATCAATCTAGAAGTTGACATATAGTATATCAAATTAAAGCTTTTTAAGTTTTCTATACAATGCATCTAAGATCTCATAAATCCAATAGTTATAGCTTGAGATATGATCAATTGAAGACATAAAGGTCTAATAGGAATTTAAACAAACTACATGCATGTTTAATCAAAAATGACCACTAAATCAACCCAATAATCTTTTAAAAATACAAGAAATCATTCTCAAATCATGCTCCATTTATAGATCAAACGTGCATTTAAATTCAAGAACCAAAATCCTATCACATAAGCAAAACAATAGAATGTGTACCTTGCAAAACTCAAGAATCTAACATGCAACCCATTAAAATTGCAACCAAACTCCATCTCCGATCATCCACCTCACTAAAGCTTCTAGATCCAACCACCCCCAACATTCTAAGAGCAAGACCATGCAAAAAATTTGAGCCCCCATAGTAAAACAAAACTTGATCAACATACATGTAAAGAGAGAAAAGGAGGAGAACCCAACTCTAAATACAAACTCACCTCTTCTGGAAGGACAAGTTCTCTAGCCAAGCTCTAGCAACCAAACCACAATCCAGAGCATCCACAATCACTAGAGAGTGGAGAACACTCTCCATCCTTTCTTCGTGCATGCAAAACTCCAAAACACAGTAGTATTAGATCGAGATGTTTCTCTAGAAGAAAGGGTTGAATAGAGAAGGTGTATAGTTTTAAATATTGTGACAATCAAAACAAGCAGTTATATTAGATTTGAAAATAGATATAAACATTCACAGAAAAGATAAGAGACTATGAAAATGGACAAGCTATTTATAGTGATTCAACCAAACCTCAGCCTGCTCCACTTCTTGAGAATCCCTCGAAAATTTCCTTTCCCATGTAATCCAAAGTACAAACTTACATGTAAGATAAATCCCTTACCAATTCCATAATTTACGGATCTTTCTCATACCCAGAGAAGTTTGAAACCTTCGAGATGCTTTACAAACTATGTTTCTGATCTCCCCAATACAAAATATAGGAACTTTGAGCACTCTCACTTGGGAAGTATAGAAGATGGGATTTTGGCTCACTTTCTTATTTAAGACTCAACTCAAGTAAAGTATATGATTTTTTTTTTGTTTAGGACCAATTGACGCTTTTATTTATAGGCAAGTGATGCTTAAGAAGTCAGTTTAACATTCATCTTAATGTTTATAAATGGCTAGTTAAAACAGGTTCTGGTTCGATATGTCGTTTTTGATCGGTCGATCGAAATGTTCCAACAATCGGGTACTTCGGTATGTCGATTTTGATTGGTCATTTGAATTAATCCAACGGTCTAGAACATCGATATGCCGGACATGTTCGGTATGTCAATCTCAATATCTTCCAGAAAAATTTATCTACTCAGTCTAATTTCAATATACCGATAATTTTCGGTATATTGAAAATTATCCCAGTCCCAATATAAGTGTTTTTTTTTAGTTCTCCTTCATGAGTTTATAGATTTATCTATTTTCTTAGGTTTTTGGCTCATGTTGGAAGATCATTATACATCCTAGAAAATACAACAAAAAATAAAATAATTCAATCAACTTTTTACAAATAAATTTAATAATGCAGTATTGATTTTCTTGAGTCTTCCTCTTGAATCTTCATTCAATCTTCCAAAGATCTTTGTAAAACTTTTTCTTTTGATACTCATCTTGTTTTTAGATATATCTTGTTATGGGTTTCTTCATGGTTATACTTTTCACATACATACTATACATTTCTCAAGTAAGTGTATTAAAAATATCTATACAAAATACTTTGTTATCATCAAAATAAAATATCCATTTACATATTTCCAATAAGTAACCTCCTCTTCCTCTTCTTCTTCTCAATAAGTAGCACTTCTATTCTCTTCTCACCTCTCTTTCTCTCTCAACACACACTCAAGAGCTCAAGAAGAGCCACCCACCCACCCACAT
Source organism: Posidonia australis (assembly GCA_024699735.1). NCBI lineage: Eukaryota > Viridiplantae > Streptophyta > Magnoliopsida > Alismatales > Posidoniaceae > Posidonia > Posidonia australis. The sequence goes on from JAMKQA010029543.1 coordinate 13,000, forward strand.
AAAATAAGTCACAAGAATCCAAGTCCAAAAAAATGCATACAACACAAGTGTTGAAGCCATACACCAAGTACAGTATCACTCTACTCCACTTAAGTCACTTGTGAATCAAAACATAATCACTTAGCAACAAAGGTCCAATACAAGCGCAAATGATTCCCAAAGCAAGACAAGACACGTACATGCTCATGTACAAAAATCTAATCTACTTAAATAATCTATGATTAATCAAACTATTTGTGCAAGAAGAATTAATCAATAAGGATCATTTCCAAGAATCTACATTAATCATCAATAATAATCCACTAAAAATAAGATTATTCATTGTAAATCTCCATGAGATCTAAATTCCAAATCATCCTCAATACATCAAAATAACATCATCCATCTAAATTACAAAACTCAACTCAACAACTTAACTATTGAATTACTGAATTCTGACATAGAGCACTATGCTCCAAATACATGTTGGAAATATGCATCTCAAATATACTCCTCTAATACGTGCCTCAAATACGCACTTATAGTATGCACCTCAAAGATACAACATAATTAAAAAAAGCAAACAAAATTGTAGATGTTACAGTTACAAGGTACATGTCTTTAAATTTTATGCATGTGATAAATTGTCGATAACGTAATGCTTATCCATCTCTTGCATATTGCCTCTACATGCAACATCATATCATGTATTATTTGACATTATATTTAATAATACATACCCATATAGATAACACATGATTAATGTATTCCATGTTGTCCTTATATGCAATATCTTGCAATGTATTTATTGTAATACCTGTGATCTGTGTAGGTCAACCACGTTTATCTACCGTAGCTATTATCTCTCTCGATCGTATATCCTTGGGTGCGCATGTCAAAACTACAGATTAGCTATGTGTTTTGTGAATTCAAAATCCACAAATAACATGAACATGAATTCCAAGATATAATGTGAAATAATGTGTTTAACCTTCCATCAGTTATTATCTCTCTCGATCGTATCTCCTTTTCTAAACTCATGGTTATCTAAAGCCATCAAATTGGTTGATTAACTTATCCCAAATCTCAACACCTTGTAAGCAAAAAGAATACATCATCTTCTTACTTTCTCCATTTAGGACACCTCTAAAACTTCTTATCCTTCCAACCTTTTGGATGACTCGTGCATCATGCATTGCTTGTTGGGTTTTATGCAAGATATGGTAAAGTAGTTTTAAGTGCCACAAAAGTTTGTTACTAACGTTATTGGGTTTGAAACTAACAAAGTAATACGAGTGTATACAAGTACATTTATATTTATATTAAGACCAAAAAAAATTCCAAAAAGTTATAATACATTCACAGGACCCCTATGATATTTCCAAGAACAAAAGATAAGATTCGTGCAATTGGGGCTGCCCCCTCCGTCGCATTGTGCTGTTGGACTCGTGGCTGGCGACTGTCTCTCTCTGATGGGGAAGGACTCCAAGGCATCAAGCAAGGGCAAGGGGAAGCAATCTGCCGGCGGCGGCGGCGGCGACGGTGGTGGATCGAAGGGCAAGGGTAAAGGTGGGAAGTCCACCGACGGCCTTGGTACCTGCACTTACGTGAAAGGTATGTCCTTTCCCCACCTATTGTCCTTCTTCTTCTCCTTCTGTTCCTATTGGGCTTACAATCTATGATGTGGGTAAGGTGTGATCTTGGTCTTTCTTCGTTTGGCTAATCAGGCTTTGGTTGCTTGTTCACGTATGACGAATGCTTGATCGATCAGAACAGCATTATTTCTAGAAATGTTGCAATATCTTTCTTATTGAGAAAATTACATCTTTTTATCTTCTTCTTTTTTAAGGAATTAAGTTATTCTCCAACGGCAAAGCTTGTTTTTCAAGTCCAATTGAGCAAAGTTACACCAAGCAAATATTTCTTGACCTCCGGTTATTTATGAGTTGTCTAAAATGAAAACTGAGAATGAGTTAATCAGATATATCATTTGATTAAACGTCCTTTTGTCAATCCAAAGAATTTTTCTTCAGGTCTTCACATATAATCCCATGTCTACTTCGGGACGATAGTGAAACATCCACTGACACTTGGGTAGTTGAATCTTGACCAGCATTATGTTAACAAACATGTGCAAATGAAGTTTTAGCCTGGTGTGTTTCTCAACTTTCCAACAATCATTAACTGAGGTTGGCAACCAAGTTCTAGTAATGTACTGCTGTGTATGAAGTTCACTCAAGGATGAGCTCGAGTATTTTCCCAGAAGAAAAAAGTTGAACTTGTACGGGCTACTTTCTTGCTATTTTACAACTGGACTGTTCTGACTCAAAAACTTCAACTATACATACTGTTAAATGCAAAATTAAGGATATTATGACCATCAATTCAAGTATTTACTGTGTAACATGCTAACAATCTCGTAATATTGTCTTCATGATGTCAAAAGTGGAAAGTTTAAAATTAATCAGCAACTCCTCAGAAATGCTTCTTGAGCAATTTCTTTGTCTTCACCATAAATAACATGCTGTGACAGAAGTACTTGATAATGCCAAACTGGTCTGCTAAAAAAAAAGATAATGCCAAACTGGCTCCCACAGTCATTTCTTACTGATAATCTCTCCATCCAATTGCTTCGTGAATATGACTCACTTTACAAAGATGTAATTTGATGATGTAGAGGTGAGATTTTTTGTATGTTTATGTCAAAATTTGTAAGATGTTGCAAGATGTTAGAGATGCTAGCATATTTAATTGTTAGAAATATTCATGAAAATACAGCTGTTATCATTTATATGCAGTTGTTAATGTGCTGACATTTTTTTAAATAATAATTTGAAATATTTGAATAGCTTGTTCTTTTATAGTAAGCTCCGAACTTTTTCCTATGAGAAAAAGTAATTTATATGAAAAACAAATTTCAAGCATGTTGTCAAATTGAATGAAACTTGCTGATCCTTTTTTTTCTCAAAAAAAAAACTTCCTGATTCTTTGACATTTGCAATCAATGCATTGAATCCTGAAGATCAACTCAATGTTGTGTGGTAAGAATTTTATGTTCTTATATTATTCTTCTTATGTTGCCCCTTCCATTTGTTACCCACTTGTAATCTCTGAAGGATCTGGTCATATTCTGACCAATATGTGAGTTTCAAAATCTTTCATCTTTCTCATTTGGTGGCATCTTAAGATGTGATGATCTTTTAAGGTTACTCCACTTATTATGAATCTCTAGATTTTATTCTGAGAATATGCTGAGTTGTTTGCCAGTTGCCACTGATGTCTAAATTTTATGAATATTTGTTCAGCAAGGCATGTCTTGTGTGAGAAACAAGGGAAGATCAATGAAGCATACAAGAAACTTCAAGATGGTTGGCTAGACAATGGAGACAAGGTTCCTCCTGCAGAATTTGCAAAGGTGAACATTATAAACTCAGAGAATTGTCCTTGCACAAATTGTAAAACTGGAGTATGATTCTTTGATTAGCTGTTAGGAACCTATGTATAAGTGCAACATCCACAACCATGTACGTGATGCTGAATAAAGAAATATCCAATTTCCTTGTAATTTCTTGGGAAGACTTCGAATTAAATTGACATGAATACTGCAAGCACTTTCTTTATTTTACATGATTTGGGAGAAACTTGGCCATTTTAACAAGATTTTTTGAATGTGTACATTTTCTGTTGTTCAGATAGCTGCAGAATATTCAGAGTGCCCATCTGGCAAGAAGGGCGGAGATCTTGGATGGTTTCCTAGAGGAAAGATGGCTGGACCATTTCAGGATGTTGCTTTTAGCACACCTATTGGAGCTACTAGTGCACCATTCAAATCTACGTATGTTTTGCCTTTCCTAATTCAATGAATCTCATTCAGAGTCTCTGGTGGATGTAAAATACTGGATATCATATCTGATCCTGTCCCTTCTTATCCGTTTCTATTTTCTCGTCATTACAGCATGAGCTAATTGGATGTTCTTTTCTGAAATTGCACAGGCATGGTTACCATTTTATTCTATGCGAGGGAAGGAAGAACTAAGGCTGCATTTACAACTTTGAGCTCTATGTCTTTACTTTGTAATTATGTAACAAAAGGTCATCAAGTCCAAAAACTGGTTCTAGTTTCTGGTTTATATATTATCAAATAATGGACATCTGAAAATGGAAGAATTTACCCGTTTTTTAGGACATTCAAATTTGCAGTTTTGGAGCATTCTGCAATCTGCATCTGTTAAGAAACAGTTAGTAGTAGATTAGTAGTGAAGGATGAATCCATCTCGGTCTTTTGAGGTTTTTGGTGGTGAATTTGGAATCAGCAGTGCGTGCTGCTTTCCTTTTATTTGGATTAGATTACTTGGTATCGGGGACGGATCCAAATTCTTGCTAGATGCTAGGACTGCTTGAAGCAAATTGTTATGCATTCCTTCTGTTCCACTCTTGTTTCCGAAGTCTTGAAAACTGAAACGAGTCTCATTTTGCCATGTCTGCAAAATGTGAGGAATTTTTCTACTACAGTAGTTCTGACTATTTGAAGCTTAAGGTCTGTTTGAGTTCGACTACATCTTAAATTTATGGAGAGTTTTAAGTGGTGCCATGTAACTCCCATCATATTCAAGTAAAAATTGACTTAACATGGTTTCCTAAATGTACGCTTCACTCTCGACGATCAAAGATTCGCATTAAAGAACCCAAAGAATATTGAACAATTGCTATATGACATTGTATGAGTAATAGTTTTTAGCTGTCAAAAGTGAAGAAATCAAATAGTTGTAAGAAAATTCCCAAACGGATCCAAACATGAAACACCTTCCCCAGTATTTTTTCCTGGGAACCCGTGGAAGTATACTTTCCCGCTTTCCTGTGGCGTGAACTCGGCAAAGAGAATCATCAGATCTCGACTTCTTATGATAAAAAGTAGTTGTATCAATCGCCAGAAATGTGCTTCTACGAACTAGGCTTTCCAATTACGTTCTTATTTAAAACACCAGTTCCTCAAAACATCAAACATCGTGTAACAGAATGTGACAAAGACAAGGAACAACACCAACTCCTAGCAGCCATTTCATTCAATTCTAAATTAAAAATTCTGAATTAATCAAATCTTCCCAACTAAGATTCGAACCTACATCCAATTAGTTAACAGCTAACTATGCTACCAAGGGACGACGGAAGATTCAATTTCATCGAATTGAACTTCCATTCTCAACCCATGAACACCATGTATCAAAAGCTTCCTTCCTAACTCCTGGAACTTCTGACTTCATTTTTTCTATTGGAGCGAAAATATAGGAGGTACCAATACATCCTGCAATCAACCATATTCGAAAAGGACATTGTGATGCATATAGCGAAAACTTGGTATTTTTAGCATGTAACGGAACAATAACTGAATTAAACTCAATTATCGTCAGAACAAAACTGAAGTATTTTCTCTCTATTTGGATAGACTTTATGAAGAAAAGAAAATTATGGAGGGCTCTCAAGAAAGATGATACTGATTCCTAAATGGAAGCTATAGCAGGGCTCAAAGGTCCATGTCTCTGGATCCGTTCATTTGCATCTCGGCAGCCTTGTCTTCCTTCATCTTTTTAACAATTGCAAGTATCTTTGGATTTGTGAAACGAGCACGTAAATATTTCTTCTCCTCAGCTTGTATTTCTTTGATGGCGCTTGGATATGGATTAGGAGGTGGTCTCTTTCCTTGCATACGTGCAATTAGCTTAAGCCGTTTGTATGCACTCTTCTTTGCTTTCTTCTCTTCACAATATTCCAACTACAAAAAATAGAAATGAGAATAAAAGAATTATATTGGATACCACTTCTATTAGTTATCTTGTGACAGGTCTTTCTCGAATGCAGAAGAGATTAGGAAATGTCAATACATCAGCAACTGCCACAGCATCATCTTCATTGACATCCTGCTTTTTCAATTCCAATACACGCTGGGCAAACACTCTAGAAGGAGGTGGCTCAAAACCATTAAGCCTGTTCGATCAAACAAAGCATGAAATGTTACCAAATGAACACACTCTGTGAGCATCTTTAATTAGAAAACAGATTGTAGCCGTGCATTAAGAAGTTGAAATATAAACATTCAAGTCAAAATCAACCATGAATGAAGCGATCCATCTATGTATGACCACAAGTCCAATCCTCACTTTTTCCAATGTGAAACAATTCTAACACTCCCTCACTCATAGCTTTTTTTAAATCCTACCAAGTATCTCTTTTAGACATACATAGATGTGTGCGGACTAAATTCTGTTTGAGCCTCTTTTAACTCTAATACTGTATTAATGTCAAATATTAACATTCTCTATCAGAAGTTAACTCCTACAAATATATATAGGAATTTACAATACTTAATGGATATCCATGTAAGGATCCATATGACATAATAACTCTAACAAAGGGAGACAATTGATTTATGGATGCCAAATCCAGTAGAATTTTTATTTTTTATTTATATAATATTAACAAGCTAGCTGTTGAAGGTGCATGCTACTTCTCAGGCCACCCATAAGCATACGAATAGTATTATCTAAATGTAGTTGTTTGCTTTCTATTTTTTGTAAATTTCACTATACATAGCATCCCTGGAACTAGATGGTGCTTATTTTTCTTGAATGAGAATCATCATGCTGTTTCTTTTTTAAAAAATAGAAGGCTAACATGTCCAATAAGCTTCTAACTATTTGTTCTGAAATAAAGGCATGGATGCACCTAATAACAGTACAAGATTTATTGTTACAAGATACTATAGTTCTACAGGAAATGTACTGTAGATTTAGAAAGATACATAAATATAAACCACGCAAATTTCATTATTTTGAAAAGACCATGAACTCTTAGCAACAAGCATCGATCTTTTAGCTTAAACCAACCAGAATGGAAGATTTGTCTAGCATTCAAACTGAGATGCTTCAGGAGCGCTCTTACCAGTGCAAAAGATAGTCCATAGTAGGAGTGATTGTTTCTCAAGTATTGTTGCCCCATAGAAAGCTAAAGTAAAAGAAACAAGTGAAATAAAGAATAAACATATCCTTTTTTTGACACCCCAAAATAGTCTTGCATTGCTTAATTAGGAAAAGTATGTGGCCTATGTAAGTATTGGGAATTACTACCAATAATGACCTCAACTTTGGCATTTTTGTCCTTGTAATGAGTTAAGGTTATTATGGGACAAGAATTTCCATGGGCTCGTGGTGTAGCAGACTAGACGCTAGACTATGGATATGTAAGCTTGGGGCATTAGAAATGGAATCAAAATAGGACAATTGGCTAGAATTGTAGGAAACAAGTGTTACACTATTGTAGGTTGAACTTTGTGAATGACCGTCCCAAGGGTTTTTTTTGTTGTGACAAGGGCCTGAGGTAAGGTGATCCCCTTTCACCACACCTTTTTTTCCTTAGTGGCAGAGGTATTCAACTGTTTGTGTCTCAAGGTTGAATCGGTTGGGTTCAATCAGGGCTTCTGTCCTTTTCAGGGAAATTGTTCTGTTCCCATCCTCCAATATGCTGGTGACACTTTGGTGTTTTGTGGGGTGCCAGTAAAGGAAGTTAAGAGTGTGACTTTGTACTTGAATGTTTTGAGTTAATCACTGGGCTTAGGATCAATTTACGAAAGCCGACCATGGAGTTGCGTAGGTCTCTGGTTGAAAGCTTTCCTATTCATTATTTAGGCCTCCCATTGTCTAGAGTGAGACTGAGGAAGTCTGATTAAAACCCAATTGTGGCGAGATTCGAGCGCTGCCTTTAATGGTAGGGTCTGGTTTCTATGATCCTCTCAGACCTATCAATCTACTTTTTATCCATCTTTTGTATCCCAATTTCAGTGGCTAAGCATCTTGAGAGGATTCACCAAAACTTCCTTTGAAAGGGTGGTCGGCTTTCTAAGGGTTTTCCTTTTGTAGCTTGGCATAAACTTTGTCTCCTAGTTCGGAGGGTGGGTTGGGCATCCGGTGTTTCCTCTCTTTCAACCAGGCCCTCCTTAGGGAGTGGATCTGGCGTCTTGGGACATGTCCCCGATGAAGGATGCGCCTTTACCACTTCAATGGAGAGTGATTGTTGGAAAATGATATAGAAGGCAAGTTCTAGGCAGGTGGGTCATCACCTTAGGATGGTCTCCCCTGTGTGGACAGGTGTGCTAGAGAAGGAGAGTATTGTGGTTTGTGGTATTAGTCTAAGGGTTGGATGTAGGAACTCAATAATGTTCTGGAAGGATCACTAGGCCGATTCTATGCCTTTTGAGACTAGGATTTCCATATTTGTTTCGGTTGTCAATACAAGCTGTTGCTAGTATAGAATAGTGTTTTGTGAGGTGTGATGATAAGGTTGCATGGGACTTAACAAGTTAAGATTTAGGAGAGATCTCACGGACAGGGAAGCTTTGGAGTTTGTCTCTTTACTTTCTCTGCTTTAAAACATGCGTTCAAATGCTTTATCTACTTCTTCTAATTCCCATACCTTGTTGTAGGTCAAGGATGGAGGCTTCTCGATTGTCACTCTTCTCAATCAAGAGTGGAGAAGGTATCTGGGTGGATTTTCATAAGTTGATGTAGAATAATTGTGTTCCCTTGAAGTTGCAGTGCTTTGCCTTGGATGATCTTTCACGCAGGTATTTTGATTGAGACAGCATTGCAATGGCAAGGCTTCCATCTTGCCAATAGGTGTGCACTATGTGGTACAACGATTGAGGATCTTTGTCACTTTTTACGAGTATGGGACAGCCTGTCAATGGTGGTACTCCTTGCTTAGGACCGTGACTTTCAACCAGTCTAGCGGTGATACAACAATGACCTTTTGGAAGCTATGGGGACATGGTGGCAGGTGGACAGGGAGGTGAAGGATGGTTTGGGTTGCCCTTCTCATGCAATGTGGTAGACTCAATGGATTCAGCTGAACCATACAATCTTCTGAGGGAAAAGCTCATCTTTGCAGAATCTCCGAGACAGTGATTTCATCCATCTTAGAATGGTGCCCAGTTTGAAGTGTGTGTAATGTGTTTGATACCTTCATTTACGATTGGCTATTGTATCTCTTGCTTGTTTAACCCATGCCTTGTGGGCCGCTGCTTGCTTTTTTGTAGCCTGGTTTAACTTTTTGATGAGCCTTTATTTTTGTTTTTCCTTTTTGCTGTATTTGTTTCCTAAATGTTTTTCAATAAAAATCTTTTTGATTACGGCTCATAAAAAAACTATTGTAGGTCAGACTCTAACCAGAACAGGATATTAAATGGAAAATAATAGCTCTGCTTAACTCGAAAAAGTATGTGAATTGTACTAGTATCAGACCCTATTACCATAATAACAATAGCTTAAGCATTTTAGACCTAGTTTGTTGATGGGTCTGAGGTTATCATGGACTATTAGTTTCCATGGGTTCATTGTTTACAATACTAGGATGTGTTTCTCGGCTCAAGGCCCTACAAAAAAATGACAAATATAAACAAATTCTTGAGGGTTTTTTTCTTGCATTAGGTCCAAAGTTTTTGTAGAAAGATGACTTATGATTAGTTACAGACTTACAGCAACAAAAAGGCATGTAATAATTAATATATATGGATGAAAAGGCTATTGGTGTCTTCTTTCTTCTGCAAATACAAAAGTACTTAAAATGGAATATTAAATATTCAAGGGAAAAATAGCATGAGGTTGCAAAAAAGGAAACGAGAAGACAAGCATTGTTTTTCTTATAGACTAAATCCAAAAGATCATATAGAAGATTTGGACATCTGTTAGAGAAGAAAAAAGGACAATAATTGTAAATAAATACAGAAGTGGAGCTAATGCACTTCTTGTCCATCAGTTATTGATGGCACAAGTGCACACAATAATGATAATAAACTTAATTAAGGCTAGGATAGTTCATTAAAATGGGTCTTGTTGTTCTATACTTCTATTAGGCATGGATTCATATATTTATATATATATAGGAAGTGGATCACCTACATCTTATCCTCATTTGAGTATTTTAAGAACAACTCCAAAAACACACGCTAAAAGTTCCAATTCAAAACCAATTTCATGGATCTTGATGCACATTATTTAGATTAAATATAATAACAAATTCATATCATTTCAAAACTTTTAGTTTATAGATCATATAAATAACAAATTCAACAATTTTAAAGCAAAAATTACTAGATCTCTAATGTATAAATTTCAAAACAGAATTGTAATTCATGAATATTGATCAGCATTATTTAGATTAAGTACACACTAAAATCCAATTTATTTAGAAACTTCTAGCATACAAGCTATAATGAGTCATAATTGGTCTGCTTTAGATTCTTAAACTAGAAGTTTCCGAAACCCTTGAAATCTCATTTATGTACATCCTAGAGAACGTAGATGATATCAAATGATTTAGATTGCAAATTTAATGATTAGATATTAAGATATAAAACGGTATCCTTAAATATCTTAATGGTGTGTTATACATACATACATACATACATACATACATACATATATATATATATAGAGAGAGAGAGAGAGTAGAGAAATCGTGTGGTCTAAACTTCACTCGAGGAATGCTACACTATCAAGGACAAAATATATGACTTAAATGACAAAGGAAAAATCATGTGGTCTAAGCTTTTATATATATATATATATATAAAGAGAGAGAGAGAGAGAGAGAGAACGGGGGATGTCATGAACCATTAGAGTTGTATGCATTGGTTGATAATAAAACAAGTGCTTTTGCTTTGGTTTTAATTCCCTCCTTTTTTAATAGATCAATGGTTTTTATTTGATAGATTTTCCCTCTGTTTATAGTTATCATCTTTTATTGGTAACTACCACCATAGATAATTTGGTTAATTGAAATCCTAGTATGGTGGATCTCATGTTTTGTGAGATTGTAATCAATAACTTTCGGTTTTAGAATGTACATCACATGAGCCATTCAACTTCCTCTCATTTACAATTCAAATAACAAGAGAGGAATGTAGTCATTCAACTTTCGATTTTAGCATATACATCACATGAGCCACCATCTTCCATGTTAATTTTTAGTTATGCTTAGTTTTAGTGTAGAAGCAACATATATATGTATTTTGAAATGCAATAATAGATAATTTAGTTGTTTTTGAATAGTGTTCGTTGTTTTTACTTTTTAGTGTTTTAATTTAGTATTCTTTATTTTAATTTTTTTTTGTTACACAATCTTTGTCAAATTAACCCAATAATGAAAAAATTGAAATATAAATGAGAAATTCTATATTTAGTGCCATTTTAAAAGACATGTTAGTACCATCTTTTATGTGGTTGTGAATTAGGTGTTTGTACTATATTTCATGCATATTTAGTATTAATGTTACTTTTCATGCATTAGTAGAATTAGTGTTAGTTGTATATTTTTTCATGAGTTTTTAGTATCTGTGTTTGCAATAGCTTTTTCATGAATTTTTATTATGGATGTTAGTGTTGTTTTTTCATGTATTTTAAATATCTGTGTTAATGTTATTATAACATTTCATGCATTTTTGGTATTAGTTTTAATGATATTTTTATTTTAGTGTTACCGATTTAGTGTAATTTCAAATATTCTTACTATTAGTGTTACTGATATTTTTTTCATGTATCTTTCTTAACTTTTTCTAGCACTAATTTGTAAACACTATTTATAGATGCCAACATAGATTTATATTGCTACCACCAATATATATTGCATGTAGTTAGTATATGAGGTGTGTTTTTTAGATCAATATTAGTGACACTTACACTTAAAAAAAATTTATTGTAGTGAATGTATTACTCATACCGATTGCACTTAGTTATACATAGGAACTAAAACCAAAACCGATTGGTAACATGAACACTATCTTCAAAAACCCATTAAGAAATGCAACAAAACTAAAATGATGACCAAGAAGAATTTAAATCCAAAACCAACTGGTAACATGAACACTATTTTTAAAAACCTTTTAAGAAATGCAACAAAACTAAAATGATAACTAACAAGAAATTAAATCAAAAAATTAAAATAAAAAAGCACCATCTCAAATCTGCTTGGAGCATTGTGGACTGTGAAATAAGATATATCAATACTTTTTGATATAATATCAATTAAATTTTGCAACATGAATATGGTAGCTATCCCAAGATATTGCAAATAAATAAAAAATTAAATTTACAACAAAAAATCCAAATGAGTTTACACCTACCTCACGATCACCAATGTAACTCGCTACCAAATTTGAACCCATTAAACAAATCACGTCCATTACATATGAGACAACTTGAATCCCAATATATAAAGAAGAAGGAACTAAATAAAATAGATTAAAGAAGAAGCAGAAGGTCAAAATGAGCGTCATCACACAACTACCACCTCATAGATCATAGATCACCAACCATCTATTCTCCTTTACCCGTTGTAAACCCAAACACCACAACCTACACCAATAAGAAGCCAACACCACAAACCATACACCATCAGCCTTGCAACTTTCCAAAAACTACCACCTACTAGCTTTGGAACCTAATGCTGCAACCCCACAATTTCCAACCTCTTCTTGGATGGCCAATGGAGAAAAACATGGTAGATCTACAGTTACTTCACAGTTATAGCAAGGAAGAATTCTAATTTTGCAAAAGAAGATGGTGTTGATGGCAAGAAGCGGTGGTCAAGTTGGTGGTAAGGGTGGGGGGAAAACAGGAGAGTTGTGATGTGAGATCTGGCTCCACAGTAGAAGCAAAGAGGAGCTCCGGTAGTAGGAAACAGATGTCGACCTCAGAGAATGTTTTTGGTCCTCTTCAGAATAAATGGAGATGAAGGAGATGAAGGAGAGGAAGAGAGGAGAACGGAGAGACAAGGTTTTTTTTTGGTTGAAGAGGTTGGTTTTTAGGTTTCCGTGATGAGGAAGAGAAATTAAGATAGTGGGAGGGGGAGAAAAGGGGGCGGTTGATGGATCCTAGTTTCCTAATTAGTTTATAGGATTTAAAATTTCAAATCAAAATATTAGATGGTTTTGGTGTGGCTGGTTTTCTCGTTTCATCCAATCTTGATGATCAAGGATGGATGAATGAATGGATGGATAGGATGTAACCTCATCTAAGGGGGTTTTGAGGTAAGATGCTCCCATATATATATATAATATATAGACTGAGAGCTTACAAGCCCTGACTTCCACAATGGATGGTATCTTCATATTTTACTGGGAGTGGTTTAACCATGAACATGTAAAATAACAGGCTCTCCAGCTTTAGGAAGCTAGAAGAAAACCAGTACAAAAACAGTGGAAGGTATGGAAACCAAAAAGATCATAACGAGGGATATGGATTTTTACCAACAAGTTACAAACATATATTGCAAGCATAGGTAATATTCAAGACAATTGTGAATCACTTGTTTAGTCTAATGTAACTGGATAGTCATTAGTCAATATGCTCAAGTGTAGAATTTCAGCACTGAAAATCTGGATACTCTCAGGCCTTACATTTCAAATACATCTTCCTAGTGTTTTTTTTATTGGTGATATCTGACCTTAGAAAGAAGTGCAGAACATGCCGCTGATATTCTAGAAGACCTGGAATCATGATTATTCTCGGGCATTAAACTCTGATTGTTCTTAATTTTTCTTGTAAAGAAGTGCAAAATTGCGGCTAATCAGATTATCTAGAAGAAAGTGTTTCCTTTGAGATGTGATTGAACTTTGCCTATGCTTAAAGTTACGAATTATCAATCAAGTCTATAAAAGAATTTTCTTTAGTCTCATTCTCAACTTTTTCCTTTGATTTTATGCTTTACTTTTATTACATAAAGACCAATACAGATTCAGTGACTCTAGAGATCTTGAAATTTTGTTTAGTATTCCTATTTTGATCTAAAACAAATTTAAAATTGAACAGATTGAGTTTTATAGAAAAACAAAACAGCAGAAAAGCACTAGGGATGCAGTCTGAAAAAAGGATATTGATCTGCTTTCCTAGTTGTGGCTAAGCATAAGGGTTCGAATGATATTCAAGATAAGTAATTTATTTTTACTGGCTACCCTTGTGTTCAAACAAGCTAACATGTATTCCTGTTTTTTTTCCCTAAAATCATCTTTCTTATTCTACAAATCAAGAACAACTATGTTTAATCCCACTGGGGTTAGAAAAAATTAAACCGTTCTGTCCATTTATTTCTATTCAACACTACTTCCCCTGTTGAATAATGCATGCTAATTTTTATCTTGCTTATTCTAATTTATTTGTTAATCCAGAAAAAATAATCTCACTGAGGGGGAGAATGATATATCAACCCACATGCCTGTCTAATAAGCATATCAACTGCATCCTACCATGCTACTACAAAAAATATGGAGAAAATCAAATTCATTTGTTCATTTTGCAGCATTCTAAGCTTAACAGTCAAGACTTTCATTCAGGCGAAGAGCTCATTTGCACCCCACTAGGCAACGGGCAAGCAAAATAGTATCAAACAGTGGAGAATGGGGATTATTCAGGAAACACTGAACAGCAGCAATTACCTGACCGCATCATGATACAAAGAATCCGGATTCTTGGCATAGAACATCTTTATGTACTGATCCTCCGGAAACGTGATCTTCGGGATTTTCCCATGGGGCGGTGGTGGGAACGCAACAGGCGGTGACCTGCCACCACACAAAAAAAAAAGAGGCATCAAACACGAACATGCTGTTATTACAATAACTAACCCACAGGCCAAAATTTGGTCAGAATATAAGAGTCCTCCACTTTCAAACAAAACAACAAACAGGTAACCCGCACACACAAACGTCAGGAAAAACAATACCTACACCAATTAAATCATGACAGTGGAGAAAAAACAACAACAATTTGGGTCGTCATGGGGGAAATCCAGAAACAAAAGCTGGTCACTTACTCTTGCATTGCCTTGAGCCAGAGAGGCTCCCGCTTGGCCTGCCCCTTCACCAGCTTCATCGTCTTCGGCAGCAGACCTCCCCTCATGAACGACATGGTGATGGTGGCGGCGTTTGGCGGCAGAAATGATGGGCCAATTCGTCGTTTCCAACAGTGGACTGATTTCCAACGAATTTCCAACGATGACACGGCGAGGGCGGCAACGGAAGCGAAGCGAGAAGTGAATCAGTGATCAACCTGACATGTGGTAGTCCAATTTCCTAGTAAGCAAGAGAATTTTAGACTAGGCCTTGTAGTTTATCGATTTGTGTTTCAAGGGAACCTTTTTTTTCAAATGATCCTTGTCGGTGTTAGGGAATTTTTTCTGTAAGTACCTTTCTTTTAATAATTTTTGTTTTTAAAATTTAAATTTAATTATATAGTTAGTTAATCTCTAAGATAATCTTTATATGTTGAAGTTTCATCCTAATCTAATAAATTATATTCATGTTAATTTTTAATCTAAAATTTAACAAAATATGTTGAATTTTAAGATCTTTGATCAAAGATTAATAGTTGTTTGCTTTAAATAAAAATTTTACTATCTATTTATAGATATCTAGTAAATATATCTTTTTTTTTCTATGTATGTATTTTAAAAAAAATAACCTACAACCATATTAGATGTAAACACCTACACTAAATTTTTCGTGTTTTTTATCTTTGTTTCCTTTTTTACCAAGTGTTTCTCCAATTTGTGTAAATTAAATCTCATTCCTCCAGTGTGGTTTCCTCTAACACTAGGTTTCAAAATCTATAGTGATCATGGCCAAAGGTAGTCACACATTTGGTTGTACCGATGAACCAAGTAAGAACAATATACGTATTAATTTTACATGTTAAATACCAATCTGGATTCTTAATATGAAGGATTTATGAAACTCAATTTGTAATGAAAAATTAATTGCATGTACTCTACAATATGGTGATGCAATCTATGTCGTTAAAATATTTTTAAATGGATTGAAATTAAAAAAAGATATAATTTTCTAGCACGTTAGGCTCTATTATAAAATATAGAATTATGAATGTCATTTTTTTATTTATAATTTCTACAAATACATTTTCAAATGTAATATAAAAATCAAGGAGTATGTTTACACTTGACATTAATTATTCATTTCTTTGTAAATTTATATGTAATTTACTTTCATGGTTAGTGCATAGTGCATTAATACAATTAATTACTTTAAGATTAAGTAACTCTTCTTAGATTATGTAGCAATCAAATAAGTATAACACTCATGACATGGTATTTTTGATTTGATATGAATAGAGAGAGAATTACATAACACACTCTCAATATACTCTTAAACCATATAACATGCTATCAATATACTCCTAAATCATATATTATTATCTCAAAATCTTAGGATACAAAATGATACAACTAGAGAAACTGTAGCATGTTACGAGAGTAAGCATGATATGCTACAAGATAAACATTAAATACCATAAAAAACTAAAATTCTATAAATGATAAAGACAAAGTGAGCAATATCCATCACTAATACGACTTTATAAGTAATATTAAAATATGGGACGAGAACAACAATGGATGTTGTTTTAAACGTCAAATAGCAAGAGACGTTACGAATGAAAATCACATGGACATGATGATTTATTATAATATATAACAAGAATAAATATATCTATTTAGTTGTCTAGAGTCAATAGCCTTCATATATCGTAAATGTCTCCTAACATTTCTTCCTAACAAGGTCTAGTCAAGCAGCTCAAACTTTTGTTCTCTGTCGACCAATAGTGAAGAGTAGCTTCGCTACATCAATGAGCAATAGCTATCTCACCATCATCACCCATTCAACTCTCTTTCTAAGAGAGCTTCACTGATCAATAGGGTTTTCTTTTAAGTATGTAATATTTTGATTCTATGATAGAAAAATCAGTCCTCTTTTGACTTCAATGTCTTCACACTCAGTTGAGAAAGAGGAGCCCAACGATACTCTCCCCGCCATCTCTTAGAAAGGTAAACCCCTTCTTCCTTTTATGCTCCCTTTCTTCTTCTTCTTCCGGGAATTTCATCTCTTCTTCCACATCTTCTCCATTTGCTTCTTTTAGGAAACAACAAAATTGCAGACAATAACACTTTTACATGTCATATTAGTGAATTTACAGATGATGTTTCTCCTATTCTCTCTTCTTCCCCTTTCTCTATCCAACTTGAGAGTGATACTTTTGGAGACACCTACTAATACTTTATGTAAACTGACTGATTCACATATAAGAGAACATCTAAACAACTCTGGTAAATCTTTAGCCATCGATTTCCCTATGGTCAATGATCGAGTAATAGAGAATGATTGCCATCATAGTTTGTTGGAGGATGATTCCTATTATGTGATTTTATTTTCAGAACCCTCCAATTTGCAATCCCCAGTCACTTTCCTAGTGGCTTCGGCTTCGCACACTCACGGATCACCACACACGGTAGTTGACAATCTTTATTAAAAATAATTTAATCATTAAATAATTACTATTAATCATGATTATATAAAAAAGTTAAGATTCAGAATGTTGCACATTCTTGCAATTCTTTGGAGCCTATGGCTTAAAAGAAATGCTATAATTTTTAAACAACAAGGTAGAAACCTTTTCTCACTTTTATATTAAATATTACATCTCACATCTTATTGGATAGATAACCTTCTCACACATCAAAGGTTGGCAACTTCATCTATTTCTCAAAACATTTAGTAGATGTAACATGATTGAGACTAGGCATAGGCAGTACAGGCCATCAATACACCTATTGGCCCTTCAATGGGTTTTAGCACTGCAACTGAAGACCTCAACAATCAAATTGATCTTGCCTTGGATCTGACTGCGTCTCTTGCTAAGGGGTTTGGTGATTAAGGCTATTTTGGATGGTTGCTTTTTTTCACTATTTTGGCCATTTCTCCTTAGCCTGGTTTTTGTTCTTTAATTGGGTAATGTTGATTCAAATATATTCTTCTAATACTTTTACCCATTGGCCTATTATAATGTATTTTCGTATTCCTCTGTTATAGTCGGGATGGAAAATTTTGAATATCTATAACTGGAATATTATCAATTTTGATTACTTGGTGGTGATACTCGTAGCCAAGTATTATTTCAATATATATAAATTTACCATTTGCAAAAATAGCTTTCATAAATCCATTCGGTGTTCAAAAAAAAAAGAACTTTGTAGGAGTATAGCTTATGATGCTAGGAAGATGCAAAAAGAAAAAAGAAAAAAGAAAAGAGATATCATTTGAATTGTTGCGTTGATCTTGTAGGATCGAATAGCTACTCTAGAGGGGGGGTGAATAGAGAATTAACACCTTTTTAATTACTTATATCAGTTTTTACAGGTGAATGAAAAATTGCATGTAAGGTGATTATTTTATACGTATAAACAGCTTAACTACTCAAGCAATC